>CM054057.1:15355771-15373271 GCA_028641055.1 Alopecurus myosuroides
TCTCTCCCACCTTCAGTCGGGTGATACCCGCGATTTTCTTCTCGAATTCTACATTCGAAAGTTCCTCGCGGCTTACTCGACTGGGATCTTCTGAGCCCTGATACTCCCACATGGCGGAGGGCCTTTGTTGGAGTGGCTGGATCCTGCGCTTCAAAAAGATGCTCGCCAGATGCATCCCGTTGAGCACAACTCCCGCGGTCTGGTCCCGAAGAGCAGCTACTCTCGCGAGTAAAGGCGCAACAGTCTGGGTCTCTTCGGTTGACATCTTGTGCCCCCAAGACTTTCGCCTGGTCAAAACAGCGAACGGGTGGAACTCTACAATCCCACCCGAGCTGTTGTCGACGACGTAGAACCACCTTTTCCGCCAGCTTTGGGCGGAGTCGACGAAGTGCATGTTGAAGTAGCTGCCTTCTTGTCGAGCTTGGATCCCGAAGCCGCCGGTGCGAAGCGGTTCGCCTAGCTCGGACTCCACCCGCGACTTCTCACGGAAGATCCGGACCTTGAAGAGCGCCTTCCACAGCGCCCAGTGCGGGCGAATGCCGAGATAGCATTCGCAGAACACGATGAAGCACGTAATGTGCTGCCCCGCGTTCGGGGGGAGATCGTGAAGCTGTATGTCATAGACACACAGCAACCCGAGGAAGAAGGGATGAAGGGGAAAAGAAAGGCCCCGAGTCACGTGGTCCACAAAGACCACGCGCTCGTTCCACTGAGGATTGGGTACCTCTTCTTTTTTCCCGAGGCGGACTCGCTTCTCCGTCTCCGCCGGCAGCAACCCCTCCGGCTGCATCTCCTTGATGCATTTTGCGGTGGTGTTGGGAGAACGCCAGTCGCCGGCGCGGGGCGCGGGTTGCGCGGAAGGTTCACCGGATGCAGAACCGGCAGCACCACGCTTCTTTCCGCCAGCCATTGTTTGCAGCGAGAGCTCGAGCGCGGGGAAGACGAAGATGGGCGCGAGGAAGAAGATGAAGACAGAGAGCTGGGAAAGTTTTACCGCAACGTTAACACCCGTATTTATACACGGGGCAAGGCAATCTCAGCCGTACGATGCGCTACGTGGCACCCATCACGGCCGCCACGCGTGAGGATGAAACGAAGCGGCGGCCTGCGCTGTTTCGTGCCACGATCTTAACAGAAGATCGTGCGCATTTACTGCGCGTCTCGCGTAAAAACCGGGAACGACGTCTCGTTTCCCGGTCAAAAAGCTGACAAGGTGAGCCATTTTCTGCTGCCACTCCGTCACGTCCCATCGGGAAAAGAGGAGTGCGCTATGACGTCATGGCATTCGTCATTCGAAACCAAATTCTTTTCGATTGGAAGTTCAAACGCGAAATCATCTTCGTATGAATAGCAATTCCTTCGGATAAAAGCAACTCTTCCATGAACAGTTCACAAAGCAAGACCTCTTCGAACAAGAGAAAAATACCCTATGCACGAAAACTCTTTCGTATGGGCACAGCATCCCGAGCATGAAAACTTTTTCATACGGGCGTAGTTTTTCTTCCGACGCGAAATTTCTTTCGTATGGAGCTCAAATAACTCAAGTCGGGTAGGAAAAACCTGCTTCTCCTATACATGATAATTCTACATCATAAGAACCTGGATTGTTCAGCCGACTAGGCACATCTGGATGCCGTATTCTTCGAATACGAAGGTAAGACCCAGAAAGATCTCTCTTTTGGGCCTGGAATCGCACTCAAAAGCTGCGTCCTCCGGCATAGTTCCGTGTCAACAACACGAAGAAAAATCCTAGCGGACGCGCCGGGTATCCTCATAGGTTAAGTTTGACTCGATAAGTCCACAACGGCCCAGTCGCAACAATCACCTCATCGGGTTCGAGTCGGAGGTCTCGAATCTGTGTAGGCCAGGAATGTTTTTGCCCTAGTCGCAATTAATTGGCCCTGATCTCTCGGGAGAGCCAAGCTACTGTGCCACATCCTTCTGCAATAAAAGCCGCAAAAACAGGCACCTATGCTGCTCGATACTCGAGCGTTATAACTTACAATGCAGGGGACACACCCTTCGAAGACAACAACTGTCGAGATGAACTTCCAAGAGGAGATCAAAAAAGGTCTGACCGTCTACCCGACTGGAAATAAATCCTAGTCGAGCACACGCTCGGGGGCTACTGACGAAGACATAGATCTTGGACCCTGCGGGTAAGGACACCCCCTCTCAGGCCCAATGTCAAGGCCCAAGAAGAGGCGCCCTTGGAAGACTCCAGAAGGCCCACCAGAAGCCCACCCGCACTAAACTTGCGGGTTAAGTTAGGTAGTTTTGTAACCGACCTAGCTAGGGTTTGAATCCTTTCCGGGTAGGACTCGAGACCTGGCCATCTATATAAAGTCAGGAGAACTCTCAAGGAGAGGACCAAGTAATACCGCACGACCAAAAAGCCTCGGAACTCGAGATCTACTCTCGATTCGAGCAACCTGTAACCGATCTAATCATCCAATACAGATCGACAAGAGGCAGGAGTAAGGGTTTTACCTCTACGAGGGCCCCGAACCTGGGTAAATCTCACCCCCTGTCTAGCCGACGATCTCACCAGCGCTCATGAGTTCTCCTAATCGAAACCCGATAGGGTCACCTAAGGGACTTGTCGAGTCAGGGATTCGACAGCCTCCTCCTTGACGCCCACTCCTCGGTGCGGCTCACGGCCGGGCACGACTACCGCAGCCTTCCGCTCTGCGCCAAGCCTGGCGGGAGTTTCAGCTCTGCCTCGCTCTACCATCTGCAAACAATCGGGGCGAGGAGTTCAGCCACTTCATTTTCGCCTGGGAGAATCACGCCCCCTCCAAGGTGCAGTTCTTCGCCTGGCTTCTCTCCCTCGGACGCATCCAGTGCCGTGCCTCTCTCGTCCGAAAAAAAATCCTCTCTCCTGTAGACGGAGGATGCCTGCTCTGCCCTGCTCCGTCTGAGACGGCTGCCCACGTCGTGCTCGAGTGCATGTTTGCTCGCCGTTTCTGGTCACACATTGGTTCCGCTGGTGCTGCCTCGACGCACCTCGCCGCGGCGCCGCTTCCCCTGTCGATGCCCCCCCGCACAACCAACACCTTCAGGCTGCTGTGCTTCTGGCACATCTGGAAGCACAGGAACGGTGTTGTTTTTGACAAAGTCGAGCCCTCCCTCTCGCGCCAGGTCAAAAACTGTCGCGATGATGCCCTGCTTTGGAGATGCCGCTTACCCGCTCACTGTCGTAGCGACGTAGATCACTGGATCTCCACCCTGCTTTCGTGCTAGTGGCTGCTGCTTTTTCCTCCAAAACCCCCTGTAAATCCTCTCGGGAGACCGCTCTGTGTGCTGCCTGACACCCTCTCTTTCTTGTAATCATGTGTGGGGTGATTTCCGCCCGGTCATCATAATGGAAAAACTCAGGTGAGCGCTCTGCGCTTTCCGGTGAATACTCAAAAAAAAAATTGCTACTGAAAGTATACAAAAATTGTTCTGAAAAGTATACGAATGGTGTAGCTGGGTGTATATGCGCCTGGGTGTACACATCCGTTGGGCGCACATCCGCCTGGCTGTACGCCGGCCCTATACTGGGTGTACGCCCGTCTGGGTGTACGTCGGCCTTTCACTGCGTGTACAAGCGCGTGGGTACAAGCGACTAGGTGTACATCCACCTGCAACTGGGTGTACAACCGTTTGATTGTACACCCGTGGTGCACGTGGGTGTACGTCAGCACATGCACTTGGGACGTACTTCGTTCACTGCACCGGGACGTATATCTCTGTGTAACTGTGCGTACATCCGTGCGGATTCTGAGTGTTAAAAAAAAGTTTCTCCAAATCTATCAACATGGGATCTAGTTTTGAAAATGTCGACGCGAGGATCTTAAATATGAAAACGGCTAGTAATTTTGAAATACGGTTCAGGAGACATTCCATTTTGAAAAAGGGAATCATGAAATAAATGCGTTCACACCCTCACCTCCCGTCCGTGGCAAAGGAAAAATGCACCAAAAATCTCTGGTGGCGACACTTGTCACGCATTCAGTTAATCTGTGGAGGCTAGTAGGAAGTAGAGTGTGACAAGTATCGCATCCACAGCGCGGACGAGGTGACCTTCCTGAAGGGAGGCATTTTTCTAGTGATTTCGGAATCTTGCACGTTCCTGGACGATGCCTCGCACGCCAACCGGGCCACACGTCCACCAGCTGGTTGCGCCTTGGTTCGGCCCAGCTTCGTCTTCGATAATACGCCTGGGCCACATGGGCTTTTTCCGTCTGGATTAAATTGAAGTAATAACATTTGGTCCGTTCTCTTCCCCTAAAAAACATTAGTCGTATGTCCAAACCAATTAAACAGAGAAAAAACACTGCAAAATCATATAGAACTTTAAATTAGTACGCGCGTTACAAAATCTATTTCATGTCATCATAGAGTGCATCATGCCCGCTAATCAATTATGAAATGTCAACTAGAAAGAAGAAAGATTTAACCACTAAAATATATATGAGAAAAACATGTAACACCGATTGTGGGGGGTAAGAGGCGATATGAGGACAAACAAATTTACCAAGGCACACTCTAGAATTTTCTGTTGCTTACAATTACGAGAGGCAACTACACTCTACACTCATCTATTATGAATTAGTTAGAATCATATATTGTAATACTATCTATCATGCTAATACGTTGTACACATTATTGTGTAAGTGACTCTGATTTCAATATTATTTATATCCCTTTGTTCGATTTAGATTGTTCAGTTTACTAAATGTGCTGATATATTAAAATAATTGAAATGTTATTTTAAGAAAGTATTATTTTACAATTCACTTCTTATCAAGAAATATTAATCCATCCGTCCTATATTAGTTATTGCCAATTTAGTATAGCTTTATACTAAATCAACGACAACTAATATAGAAGGCAAGGAGTACATTACAACGATAGACGTTAAATTGTGTATAAATTATTATCCAACTATTAGGTGGTGGGTATTGTAGTGTAAATGGTTCATTTAAGATTATTTGATAAATGCTACACCTATAAACGACTGAGACTAGACAACATGATAAGTTGTAAACAAGAAAAAATATTTGATATAAATTCAGGTTGCTGTGAACCGACCTGTGTGCAGTTGGAATTGTCTGAACCCCTATCTGACCATACACAACATTCCCGACACGAAACATATTGACATGTTCATGTGGGTTGACACAAGTCACGGATGGTACGTTCGCTGAGTGACCAGATCGAGTGATTTTGGTCAGCACGCATGGTGGATTTTGTATGTGTATAAGGCTTAATACATGACAGAATTAGCTAGTTAGTTCTTTGAGAAAAGTTCGTATGGTTAAGTTGTAGCGCCGGGGTGTGAGTGGGCTGGAGTGATTCCAGGAAGTGGAGTACGTGTGTGTTGAGTTACTACTGATGTGAGTTGACTACCCAGTATAACTGGATAAAACCCCGCGCGTTGCTACGTGACGTATGCAATATTTGTAGCTGAATGGGTACAAATTATCCATCAGAATTGAGAGGAAGCTGCATCGGTATATGTTATATAATAAAATAGTTAGAAATCAATTATGAGGCAAGGAAGTCCTACGTAAATGTTAATCAAGGCAGAACATGAAGCGGACACACTTCCCATATCAGGTGACTTATGCTAAAATTTGATTAAACCACGACAACATTCTCTGCTGCAAATATTGTAGTTGTTGCGATGAAACTCAAGATAAGCTCACGTAAACCTGATGAACACTAAAAGATTGATTTCATGAACTTGCCACTTCTACCCCGAATTAATCACCAATCGTATGGAAATCAAATCTCGTTGCAGACGGAGGCCATCAAAGATTTAGGAGTGTCACCAAAACGCATGCAAAATTTCCTAATTGTGCACGGAAATGAAATAATATGTGAAAACAATTTAAATTGTGTAATATTGACGTTCTGGCCCGAAACCCTAATGCAGCTTAGAAGAAGAAAAAATTAATCATCTCTGAACAATATGTTTCAGCCTCATCAATAAAAATAGACCGGTTCAACCCTTTGAATTGAAAATAATTGAATGAATCCTCCATGCATTCATATAAATTAATAATTAGGGAAGAGTGAACAGAAAGGAGCTCATTAAAAGGAAGGACAATACTTGCATTGGTATAGAGACAGGGAGTTGAAGAAAGCATATATGTGTTTGAGCACATCCCAGGCTGTGTACAGTCAAGCAAAAAAAATCAAAATTGCAAAGATATGTGTTTAATCGAGCAAAAGATGATTAGAGATGTGGAGAAAGCAAAGAGAAAATCTAAAATAGAAACGGATGTAAAGCGTGCCCATATGACGGGCCATGTTCAAATCAAGAAAACCGTATATATGCAAGGCTTTGTGTTCCGTCGAGTCAAACTGAAACCAGATCACGAAGCAAACAAAAATTAAGAAGCATTTATACTAATAAGAGCAGTGAACTTAGGCAGGACGACTAAGCGGCGAGGAAGGGCCAGAAAAGTCGATTTCCACGGCGTCCAGATCGTCAAAACTTGAGGAAGTTTTCAACTGTGAGGTAAATTGGCAACACATGCTAGGAAACATTGAGAAGACGGGGCGGAGTGGCTCACCAGCTGGACTGGCATGGGAACTGTGGAAGATTCCCACCTGTACTGGAGGATGATGCGTTGATGCGAGCAGAAGGCTGAGGCCCATCAGAGATTTATATGGGGAAGAGGAGAATCTGTGCGACTTCTTGCATGCCCCCATTAATTTCCCGTGGAGCAGTTTCTCGAAGAATTAGGAGGGGAGAGGAATAAAGACAGCTGAAGTGGACATTGATTGAGAGGAGAAGGCGTCAATATTGTTGGTCTGTGGTTACAGAGCTCATCGGTGGAGAAGATGAATAGTGACGCTCTATTTGGTGAGATGATGACGTGGACCAGTGAGATGATTGCTGATGTGTATGTCTTGCATGTTGAGAGAAATAGAGTTGGTGGGTTGCTCCCATTTAGATATTGTAGATACCTATAGTGAGTTAATGGGAAAGTTAAGCCGAGAGGGGTGAGATAACAATGCAGCCAAAGTAGTCTCAATGGGAGGGAAATGCAAAGCAAGAATTCTTCTTGGTGAGGGGTGCGCGCGCGCGCGTGTATGTTTATGTGTGTGTGTCCTATTTGTCCCTTCTCATGTCTACTAGTTCATGAGAGATTGTCAGAGTTTAGAGGTAGAAGAAGAGGGGCTGCGAGATGCAGCCCCAACATCCACTACTCTCTCCATTGCAAAATAGATTACGCGGAGCTGTTTAAATGTGAGGTGCAGGATATTTTATAAGAAACCCCGAGCACATCTTCAAATTGTAAAAAAAAATCGTGACCTGTGTCCACGAGCATGAAGAATCTCCCACCGGCCAGGCTCTAGGCAGGTGGACCTCTTGCTACCGGCCAGTTCCTACTCCTTGTGCTCCACGTCAATTCTCCTACAGCTTCTTCTCAACTGTTCGTCCTGGATCAACGGAATTGAGTCTGTCTCCTCCCACTCCGGCCGCTGCCTCCAGATATGAGCTCGACGCAACCAGTTCATCTCAGCTCATCCGAGCCTGTCCGATCATATCAGGAGCTCTGCCTCGTTAAGAGCTACGCCCTCCTCTAGAGAGACTTGCCGGGAAGCCGCGATCAATGGTATCATGGCCAACTGCTGCTTCCGCACACGATCTCGACCCCGTCGTGCATCCTCGGGCTCCATATATTAAGTCAACGCGTGGGATCTTTTTTCAAAAACAATTCAACCGTTCCTCTGTATCATGTCAACTTTTAAAACTGCATCCTTATATTCGATGAATTACAGTCTACGAACACACAAAATAAAATATCCACATCAATGTCCGATAAATGGATAAATGGACAGCATGGGAGGATTTAGTAGCAAAACTTATGGTAGTGTCGCTTACTAATGAATCCGATACTTTTCGATGGAAGCTGCTTTCTCCTGGTGTGTTTACAGTAAAGTCCATGTATTCTGATTTAATGCTTGGACATACAACTACTTTATGTAAAGATCTTTGGAAGTTGAAAGTACCACTAAAGATAAAAGTGTTCATGTGGTTTTTGCATCGTAAGGTCATTCTCACTAAGGATAATTTGATTAAACGACATTGGACCGGATCAAAACAATGTGTTTTTTGTCAATCGGATGAGTCGGTTGAGCATTTGTTTATCTCATGTCCTTTCGTTCGTGATATTTGGAGATTGCTGCATTTTACGTTCAATATTTCGCCGCCAACTAGTATAGATAATATGTTTGATAACTGGTTGGATGGTGTAGATAAGTGTTCCAAAAATCATATTCGTATTGGTACTTGTGCCTTTATGTGGGCAATTTGGAACTGTAGAAATGATGTGGTTTTTAACAAGGTTAGAGGTGCTAATTTTTTGCAGGTTGTTCACCGCGCTACATATTGGATCCATATGTGGTCCTTTCTCTTACCACCTGCACAGCGGGAGCTCATGGATTCCGGGTGCACACGGTTGATGGCGGTCGTTCGGGCTATCTTCAACCGGGGTGGATGGCAGCATGCTAGAAGGCTTCAGTTTGTGTAGTCTTCGTTAGCCATTCTTATGTTGGTGGTCAATCATTGTGGCCACGTTTATTTTATCTTTGAATTTGTCATGCTTGAGCTGGAACTTGTAAACTCTTTACGATCTTCTTTTAAATAAAATCAGCTGTGTGCATCATCACGATGCAGAGGCTAGGATATTCCCATTTCAAAAAAAAAATCAATGTCCACATACACTCTACCTTTCTCCGGCATCATGAATGGAGTAACAATAAATATACGTAAATAAACCACATACAAGATATCATCATAAAAGTTAATAATTTACAATATATAGAACAATGCATCCATTTTTTTATGTGTACTAGTTTGTAGAAAAATTGATAAACATGGATTTTGACATATTTTGTAAAAATAAAAACCTTCACAAAATGGTCTATGATGTATAAACACTCATGACTTTTGGGACAAATGGGCAAAATCATGGCCATATCCATGAAAAAGTCCATTATAATGTGACAATATTTGTCATAAAGGTGCACCTTGGCATGCCAAACAATAGTGCTGAAGGAGTTTTCATTTTTTTACAATTATGTTTTTCTATTTTCTGAGTGCCAAAACTGGATTTTGTTTTTAAGCAAGCGCAAATAACATGTACAAAAAGGAACATCTCTTATTTTAACATAATGTGGAACATATTTGATGGGAAGTTCCCAAGTATTAATCTTACATTGTACGAAAAAATGGTTGTGAAATACACTACTATAATAAAGGTGGAAGGTTTCGAATTTTCTCAAATTTTTGCCTCTTTTCGTCCTCTTGTTTGCTAACATGTGTAAGAGTGGTCTTTACCTATATTATATATATGTTTGTTGACTTTTCCCCTTATGGCCATGGATGATCAGATTGCTCGTTCTTATCTGACGCTTGTGCTCATTGTCACGTTTGGATATCCCCTTAAAAAGCTTGGCCTCTACTATGGGTGTCCTCACCCATATATTTTGTTTTCTCCTAGAGGTTTGGCCCTTCCGCTTGCTTATTTATTTCATCTATCTGTTTTTCGTCGTTGATTTCATTTACAATGGCTGGTCGGATTTTTCGTTCTGCTCTTCCTGATCCTCTTATTGATCGTCGGCATTTACCATTTTGGCATTTACATATCTGCTTTTGGCAAGTTTCTGGTTATAGGGTGAAGTTTGTGTTGTTTTGTTCATTTTTTTTATTATCAATATATTGGTACATGATTGTGTAGAAGGATGAGATTGGCGGAATATGATGGATGTATTATTGAGCCTCATGGGCGAGTATATATGGGGGTACAAACTTGGAGGGCAAGAAGCCTCGTAGAGATAGAGTAGGAGATTGAATACAAATCCTAAACTACCAAAGATACGTACACCTAATATATCTCTAACATCCCCCCGCAGTCGTAGCGGTAGCGTTGCGAACAACAGGAGCGTCGTGGACGGCCAGACTGGAGAGAAAACGAAGTAGAATCCAGTGGGCTGACGTCGTGGACGGTGTCACGGCGCTGGAGCTTGGACCCTAGAGGAAGCTGATGAGTACTCAAGGCGAGATGATAGCCCTTTGTTCCGAGGTCGAGGTAGCCGAGAGCGTATGATGGTGTAGCCGTGGTCGAGGTAGCCGTGCGAGGATCGCCGAGGTCGATGTCGAGTCGGGGTAGCCGGTGCCGAGGTAGTCGCCGTGGAGCCGCGGGGTGCAAGGAGGCGCCAAGTTAGACATGGGCGCAGTGGTGTTGAAGCAGTGGTGCGCCGGGAAGAAGACGGTATGGACGAGGCGTTGCCCCGGGTTTGCCAAGCCCATTGACGCGTTGTGGACGAAGGCACGCGTCAGTGTTGCCAGCACCGGGCATGCGTAGAAGGACGAAGTCGATGTTTACGAGGCATCTCCCCAGGCTTGCCGGGCCCAAGGACACGTCGTGGACGAAGGCAAGCGGTTGTGTTGCCAACACCGGGCATGCGTAGACGGGAACTATCACAAACTGTACACCATGTCGGAGGGACCAGCAGAGAAGGACTCGACGACGGTTGCGGCGCCAGTCGGCGTGGGGGTAGAAGGTGCCGATGTCAACCACAGTTGTCGGAGTAGAGGAAGTGGTCGAGGAAGATGACGGCGACGCTGGCGGTAAGCTC
This sequence comes from Alopecurus myosuroides, assembly GCA_028641055.1. Classification (NCBI taxonomy): domain Eukaryota; kingdom Viridiplantae; phylum Streptophyta; class Magnoliopsida; order Poales; family Poaceae; genus Alopecurus; species Alopecurus myosuroides. The sequence goes on from CM054057.1 coordinate 15,366,419, forward strand.
GTGCTGAACGTAGACGAAGAGGTGGACGGCGATGTAGTCGGCGGAACCAAAGGCAGCCCGTGGGGGGCCATGTCGGTTGCCGTTAGGAGGGACGCGGCGGCGGTAGCCCGCGAAGGGCCACGGCGGTCACGTGTAGACAGCGCGGTGGCTATGCTCGTAGTAGGCGAATCAGAACCCAACAGATCGAAAAAAAACCACGCTCAGGACGGTGGCCGTTCCCTCGGCCTAGGGAGCCGACGCGGCGCATACCCACGAATGAGGTCAACGCGCAGGGTCGGCGGAGAGGAACCGCATGTCGTGGCGCTACGGCTTCGAAGGAGTGACGCAGCGGCGCCGCGCAGTGTCAGGGCGGACGACAGAGAAGACCTCGGCATCGGCGTGAACGCGTGTGCAGCGGCGCTGCAGCCCAAAGGGGGCGACGCAGCGGGCAGCGCACCACCAGAGAACCTGTGGGAATAGCTCGGTGGCGGCGGCGGGGACCCTGCGGATGCAGCGGCGCTAGGCCCCCGGAGGGCGACGCAGCGGCGACTGCGCGGAGTGATGCAGCCGCGGTGAGACCCACAGGGCGGCGGCGCTGCGGCTGATGAGGCGACGCAGCGGCAGCCCGTTTGCTCGATCGGTGATAGACGCACACTCAGGGACGGTCTTCACGGGAACCTGCGGAGGCGCACGTAGACGACTGTACGGGTCGGCCGCGCAGCCTGGATGGAACGGATCGCGGACGGGCGGGTGATCAATCCGGTTGCTCGCGAGGTGGAGGATGCGCCACTCAGCACGATGATGATGACGTAAGGCTGGGTGGTGGAGGCCGAGCGGCGAATAAAGCGCCGTGCCTGAGCGGCCAAGGCAGCTTTGTGTGTGAGGCAGCCACGGTGAAGGCGGGGTAGTGGAGGAGTCCCGATCGGAGCAGGGGCGATGACGACCGACACGAAGCGACGGGCGGGTAGACGCGCGGAAGGCGGCCATTAAGGCCGCCGCATCACGCGAAGCCGGCGAGGCGGCGAAGAGGCCACATGGACAATGGCCGTTACGGCCGCCGCGTGGCGTGTGACTCCGCCGTGTCGGTGAAGAGGCCGCTAGTTGCGCTTGTGTCGGTGTAGACGCGCGTGAGGATCGACGGTGGCGGAGGGCGACGCAAACGATCTTGAATCGGAAAACCAAAAAAGAAAACGCCGGCCAAGCGATCGGCGGAGAAAAAGACGCTCTAGGGCAGCTGATCCATGGTACCGGCGGACGAACCCCAGGTATGGGCGGCGCGGCCGCCAGCGACGATCATATATCCATCCCGGGGGCGGCGCGAGGCGGAAGCGGCGGCGGCGGCTAGGGTTAGATCGTGTTTAGTCGGATACCATGTAGAAGGATGAGATTGGCGGAATATGATGGATGTATTATTGAGCCTCATGTGCGAGTATATATTGAGGTACAAACTTGGAGGGCAAGAAGCCTCGTAGAGATAGAGTAGGAGATTGAATACAAATTCTAAACTACCAAAGATACATACACCTAATATATCTCTAACAGATTGTAATGGTCGTTCTTGATGCACAGGTGATTTTATTTCTCGGCGGGGGTCCGAGGGGTGATGGTTCGTGTACTGCATCTTCGGCTCAGCGACCACGACAACCATGGATGTGTGGTGGCAGCAGCGACATAGTGTTAGGAGGAGGGTTGCTGGCTCGGGTGCCGGGTAAAGATGACGAGGCCGACGGCGGCTACAGGTTGAAGTTGCGGGTCAGCGATGATGCCGTTGTACAAGGACGTGGCGGACGGTGGCGGCTTGCTGACGCAAGGATGGGCGCGCTCCAGCGCGGGGCAAGGAGCGGCGTGGGCAGCCCTTCGTGGGCAGCGGTGGCGACGACCAAACCAGCTAGGAGGCGCGCATGACCGACGTGCTGCTAGGGCTGCAAGAAAAACTCGACACTCGTGAGCCGATCGAGATCGACTCGCTTTTTAGCTCGACTCGAGATCGACTCGAAAAGAAATGAGCTGAGCGCCCTCTGTAGGTCGACATGAAAACGAGCTAATCTTGAGCGACCACTAGCCCGCTCGATTATAGCTCGATAGCTCGAAATAATATAATTATGTTTAATGGTTCTGATATATATTAAAATAAAATAGGATACCTTATATGTTGTGAACGGGATTGTTCTTTATTTCTTAGCACTACCAAATGTGGAAGGTTAATTAAAGAGAGCAAATTTTGGCATTAACTGTACTTGGTTTGTCCCTATGAATAAGTTAACATACGAATCCTGGTGTTGAAATGTAGACTATATCAACTCTTTGCTTTGGAATATATAAATTTCAATTGTCTTGCTAAGCTCAAAACTTGCTCGAGATCGACTCGAGATCGTTACAAGCCAAGCACGAGACAATATTAGAGCTCGACCACTAAATCGACTTACTTTGAGCTCGCTCGAAATTTAGAATGAGCTGAGCTGAGCTGGGCATAACTCGGTCGAACTCGACTCGTTTGCAACCCTACGTGCTGCCAGTACCTGGAGGCGTAACTGCACCTGCTGGACGGGTTCGGCGTGATCCAACTGGCCGATCCGAGCAGACACGGGCCGCAGCGTGGGATGGCTGCTGGCGAACCAGCGGCCCCAGCGTGAAGACGCATACCTCAGGTTCTGACCGGCCACGACCAAGCAGCGCGCGACAGACAGTACGGCCACGGACATATCAGGCTGTAAGTGGACACGGTCACGGCTGCCCACCAGCTGACCGCCCTTGCCCGTTTAAATTAACGGGATGTCCACCTATGTCCGTGTAGTATGCTCCTGTATAAGCGGCGTCCAGTTGTCCATTTAAACCCACCAACACCATCACGGAACAGCAACCAGCAGCCTATTTCACACCCGGCATGCAAAGGTAGCAAATTACAGAACGAGGTTGGAACACAGCCTCTCTCAGTACAAATTGTTAACTCCTTTTCCTACCACAAACCTGTACACTGGTACACAAGACAACAATTGAACAATGTATAGGCTCGGTATAAATTTGAAAAAACAAGAACAAATTATAATCTACAATTCAACACTATTAGACATGAAAATAATTGGACTTTGTACAACATTTCTCAGTATAATTTTCAAAATTAAACACGTCCACTTGTATACTTTACTCCGCCGCGCCCGCCTCGCCGCTGTTTCGCGTTCACCTCGACCCCGGCCGCTACACAGACTACTCGCCGCTGGCCCACCGCCAGAAAGCCTCGCCGGAGCTCGACTCGGGACCACCTCCTAGTCTTGCCAACTTGGGCCTCGCCAGACTTGGCCAAAACCTCCCTCGCCGGAGAAGTGAAGGGGCCGACCTAGGGGTTGCTGGTCCACCTCGACCATCCCGGAACGCTTCCTCGGCTGTGTGCTACTACCCTCGAAGAGGCCTCGACCACAACACCCGAATGAGTAGATCAACCACCAGCACATCGAGGCGACAATCGCGGAGCTCGACGACTCTCGCCCATCCGAGGAGCAAAGAAGTGAATGCACGCTCCAATCGCGGAGCTTGTTTTCAAGGAAAGAGACATGAAGTTGCTGTGAAAAATAAAAGATTCATCACTTGCTATGCATCCGCTGCTCAGGCACACACCATTTTCTTCAGTAATGGCGAACTATCTAACCATGAAGCCCTATGCATGATTACCAAATTAAATCCACTGAGAAAGTATGAGTGTCAAAACATATTTATTAATTGTTTGCAAGACAGACAAGATGCTTGCCATCTTGAACTCATTCATAACCCAGCAGCAACGCCTTGAAGCAATGATACATGGTGATATGCAGTGAACCAAACAGACGAAGGTGGCGGTGGTAACCTGGCCTCCGGCAGGAGTGGGTCTGCTCTTGAGGAGAGATTGTAGTCGATCCGTGGCCATGGCACGACACTTGTGGATGACAAAACCTGCCCGCTTCACGCTCTTAAGCCCATCCTCCTCTGATATGCTTTGAACCTGAAAAATACACTAGTCTTTTTAGCACTGTCGATGCATAAGAAGATAAAATCCATTCGCTATACACCCTCTGTGTATGCACACACACACAAGAGAGATGTTGCGTTCAGTGCAAACACATTCAATGGGAAAACAAAAGGAACGTAATTAAGCAAGAATTATATGGAGGGGGAGGAGGTTGCCTCGCGTCTGAATACATGCCATAGGAGTTCTCAGAAAGATAATTACCAAGTGACGCCGCTTGGCCTCCTGGAGGCGAGCAGCTTGGCCTCCTGCACGACATGCATCGAGGTCTCTTGGAGGCGAGCAGCTTGGCCTCCTGCACGACATGCACGCCGCACCCGGCCTTCAGATCCGGTATCAACGCTGGCAAGTTCCCCGCTGTGGTCGCCACACATCAGCGAGCTGCACGTCTCCTCCCGCTGTCTCTTTCTCCCACCAGCAAACTTGTCCTTGCATCACTTTGATCTAGCTCGATGCTTTGCCAGACGAGCATCAAGTGACTCTCGCTTTCACTTACCTCAAAAACCTGCACACAACAAGGAAAGCTGAAAGAAAGATGAAATTGACGGTATGCGGTCACATCAACAAACCAAAACTGTCAAGAGGCTGTTTCTGATAAGCATGCGGATTCGTGAACCAAATTATTCTGCCTCGCATATGAATACAAGCTAAAGGATTTCTCAGAAAAATAATTTCCAAGAATAACTATTTCTTGAACCCCAAGTGCAGTCAAATGAATGATAGGAAAACAAGTAGGAGTACCGGTCTATTCCCTGCCTAACCACAGAACCGAGTAATCATGAACAGAGCAATGGTACATCAGTTGGCTAACTTGCAGGATACGTGCTACTGTACTCCCAGAGATAAACAATTTAAATTGTTCAGTTGGCTCTACATGAACCAATGAGTCAGCTATAGTACTTGGAAGCTACTGGTGCTCGTTGGAGAATGCAATCACTACACGATCTGCTTGAAATGTCCAAGATTTGGAGAGCAATGACAAGCATAAACGTGGGTCTATAAACTAAAATTAGCTAACACATCAAAATCCCTCATGATGACAAGCATAAACTTAGATACAGAGTGCAAGGGAGAGTGTCGAGAGTGACCCTTTCAAGATAGCTGTAATTAATTATAAGCTGATGTCCTATCAAGTTTCAGTATTTAACCTCAAATGGCAACTAAATTAGCACGTCTAGGGCAGATTAGCTACAATTAATTATATGTTCACAGAGACCGGTAGTTTTAAGCAAACGGTTTAGTAATGTGTTCTGTTTAGTAATCGGCTCGTAATTAAGTGGGATTGGATGGCGGCACCGTGGACAGCCCGTGACCACTTACAGGCCTGCGGACATACAAGGAATGAAGGTATTTGGAAACGATTCCCTATCTTTTCAGTTTAACCCACACTAGAAATAGCCTGGGACATGCAAGGAACAAAGGTATTTTTGATGCAAGTTACTTTTGCAGGGATTTCTTTTTTGGGTGTGCAGTATGCATATACTTAATTCAAGAATTATATGGTTAAAACTTATCAAGATGGCATGGCTTTATCCCGTAGTTTAGTCCACCTGGTCTTTTCTTTTTACCTTCACGTGCAATCCAAGATGGCAAGAAATCGTGGATGCTCTAACGTAAGTTATTCGTTTGTAATGAGTTCCAAGGTACTCCCTTCGTTTGTAATGAGTTCCAAGGTACTCCCTTCGTATCGAAATGTTAAATGTTTTCTCGTTTACTAGACAACATGTACTTAGACATGTTTTAGCACACTAAAACATGTCTAGGTGTTGTCCCGGACTGTGGCAGCTGTGGTAGCGGTCTGGTCGGGTGGATGCCGGGGCAGCGGCCTCGGACCGTGGTGCTGGAGAGCGGCGCGGAGGCTGTGGCTCAATGAGGGCACAACACTGCTAGGATGGGTGGCGCCAGCGAGGTGTGGTGCTTTTGCGTGCGAGGAGGCCAAGGCGGCGGCCCTGGGGCGATGCGTCTGCATCGGTGAAGTCGGGTTTCCGGTGTGTGTGGCCAGCAAGTGGTGGTCGTGCTATATCTCCGACAGCGTGAGTGTCATGCAGCCGGACGAGAGGACGCCGGAGCGGCGGTTCCGGGACATGGACGGCGCGGCGCGTGTCATGGCGTGAGGTGCCACCAAGGCTGCGGCATGCGGTTTGGTGGCTGACCGGTCCGCATTTGCGGCTTGCAGGGTTCGCGGCTCATCGCCGGGCGAAAGCCTTGCTCTGGTGGTTTTCCGGGGCCGACGGCCGCGACGTCTCCGGGTGCCGCGTCCTTCTTGAAGGCCTCGTCGGGGCGGTGATGCCGCTTCTCTGCGTCAGGGTTCTCCGGGGGGAATCCCTATATCCCACGCGTGATCGGGTGCGGGTGGCGCTCTTGTTGCTTGTCTCTTGGGGCCTCTCCCTGGATGTTCCACCGGCAGGAGGGAGCTGTGGGGTGCTGGTGGTTGGAGGCGATGGTTCTTCGTCTTCGCCTAGGCGGTGTGCGGCCCTAGGGCCGGCGTGGATGTCGCAGCGGCGGCTCCGTACTTCTCCTTTGCGTTGATGTTTTCCTCCGCCGTGTTTAGTGTTGACGATGACTGCTAGGGGGACATGGTCGTCGGCTTGTTTCGGGGCGTGGCCTTAGCGCCGGCATGGATGTCGGAGCGGCGGCTCCGGGTTTCTACTTGCGTTGAGGTTATTTCCTCCGTCGTGTTTTAGTGTCGCCTATGGTTGCTAGGGCGACGTGGTCGTCGAATTGGTTCGGGGGAGCGGCCTTGGGGCCGGCGTGGTGTGTTGTGTTGTATGGTTTTTGGCCGGTTTAACTTATAAACTGTAGAACTCTTTTCGACTTTATCAATCAAAGGCATTGCCGAGGTTCAAAAAATAAAACATGTCTAGGTACGTTTTGTCT
>CM054057.1:15378271-15410771 GCA_028641055.1 Alopecurus myosuroides
GAATGGCATATGGGATATTGTGCGCTTGCCTAAACAAAAGAAGGCAGTTCACTGTAAGTGGATCTTCAAGAGAAAGGAGGGTTTATCTCCAAGTGAGCCTCCAAGGTTTAAGGCAAGGTTAGTAGCAAAAGGTTTCAGCCAGATTCCAGGAGTGGATTATAATGATGTGTTCTCACCTGTTGTCAAGCATAGTTCTATTCGTACTTTCGTTAGTATTGTTCCTATGCATGATCTTGAGCTTGAGTAGTTAGATGTGAAGACTGCGTTTTTGCATGGAGAACTTAAGGAGGAAATATACATGGACCAACCTGATGGGTTCATAGTGCCTGGTAAAGAGGATTTTGTGTGCAAGCTAAAGAAGTTTCTTTACGGTTTGAAACAGTCTCCTCGACAATGGTATAAAAGGTTTGATTCTTTTATGATGTCACATGGCTTTAAGAGGTCTGAATATGATAGCTGTGTGTACATTAAATTTGTTGATGAATCGCCTATATACTTGCTGCTATATGTTGATGATATGTTAATTGCTGCCAAAAGCATGAAAGAAATCACTACATTGAAGAAACAGTTGAGTAGTGAGTTTGAGATGAAGGGTCTTGGTCCTGCTAAGAAAATTCTAGGTATAGAAATTTCAAGAGACAAAAACTCTAGATTGCTATTTCTTAGTCAGGAGAATTACATTAAGAAAGTCCTTCATCGTTTTAATATGCATGATGCAAAGTCTGTTAGTACTCCTATTGCTTCACACTTCAAGTTATCAGCAATGCAATGTCCTACTACTGACAAAGATATATAGAGTACATGTCACGAGTTCCCTATGCTAGTGCTGTTGGTTCCTTAATGTATGCCATCGTGTGTTCTCGGCCTGATTTATCTTATGCTATGAGTTTGGTCAGTCGATACATTGTTAATCCTGGTAAAGAACATTGGAAAGTTGTTCAGTGGATTTTCAGGTACCTTCGCGGCACATCCAAAGCTTGCTTGAATTTTGGCAAGACTGGTGAGACACTCGCAAGCTATGTGGATTCAGATTTTTCTGCCGATTTGGATAAGAGGAGATCCCTCACAGGTTATGTGTTTACAATTAGTGGATGTGTCGTTAGCTGAAGGCTACCTTGCAGGGTGTTGTTGCATAATCTACTACTGAGGCTGAGTATATGTCTATTGCTGAAGAATGCAAAGAGTCAGTTTGGTTGAAAGGTCTGTTTGCTGAGCTTTGTGGAGATGATACTTGAATTAACCTATTTTGTGACAGTCAGAGTGCTATTTATCTTACGAAGGATCAGATGTTCCATGAGAGAACAAAACACATTGATGTCAAATACCATTATGTTCGTGATGTTGTTGCACAAGGTAAATTGAAGGTGTGCAACATTAGTACTCATGATAATCCTGCTGATATGATGACAAAGCCAGTTTCTATTGCTAAGTTTGAGCTTTGCTCAAGCTTAGTTGGTATCACTGCTTAGCCCAAGAGGCTATTTCGCGCCGAAGGTGTTTTCTTTGTGTGTTTCAGTTGAAGTTTCTTGTTCATGCTACAAGAGTGAATTTGTCTCAAGGTGGAGTGTTATTTTGGTGTGATTCAAATTCATATTCGTATATACTGATAAAGGCCGAACTCTTGACGAGTGGATCCGTAGGCGCAACGAGTTGATACCGAGTCGGAGTTGGATACACCGTTACCGACCTAGTTAGGTCAGGACCAGCTTTATATACCTCTTGTAAGCCGCCGCACGGGATAAGCCACACATTGTAAATCCCGGCGCGATTGTAACCTCACCCGAAATAGTGAAGTATTGCTGGCTGGCGCCCGTGGTTTTTTGTCTTCCTTGTTGGAAGGGTTTCCACGTTAAAATCTCGTGTCCCCGTTGGTTGGATCTTGTTTAACTTCATCGTTATTTTGCTATTACGTGTAACAGCCCTCCTGTCATACCCGCATGCACGCTTGGACGCACCTGGATCTGTCTTTCAGGCGGTGGTAACGAGACCGCACCTATAGGGGCCCTAGGGGTGGCTGCACCGGTTGGGCACACATGGCGAATGCGCCGGCTGAGCGAGCTAGCGGCGTTCCTGCACATAAGGTGTCTTCTATCAACGCAACAGAAGGCGGCAGCATTGATCTAGGCAATAGGAGGCAACGACGTATGAAGACCGCGGACAGAGTCATCATGTCAGAGGAAAATGCAGAGCCAAGCATGAGGGGCCGAGTGTGTGGTTCAACGATTTCTAGCTGCAATAGGACAGCGGCCACAATCGAGCAAAAATGGTGGCACGGGAGGGAGAAGGAACGGGGATTTGGAGAAAGCCATGGCCATGTACCTATACACATGCGTCATGCGTGCTGTACTTTTTCTTGAGATCGTGCGTGCGATGTGTGGTGTCTGCGTAACACGTGGTAGGTATTTCGAATTTTGTTTTAACAAAGGAGTTGCATTAGATTAGTCACGGTATAAGGTATAGCCCATAAGACATGACAAAACATAATTTAATTTCCATCGAGGGACCTGAAAGGAACTAAAACATCATTACGTCCTTTATTCACATAATCTTATAGCTAGCTTCACTGCTGCCGGGGACGAGGCCACTCGTTGTCATGGAGCCGCTGTGTGTCCACCTATTGATGTAGTCCGCACAGATGTGGAGATGTGGTCGATCTGACAACCTTTTTGCCATCGGGGGCCGGGAAGAAATTACTAAAAGGACACCATGAAGCCAAAGGATTCCGCGGCGGCGCAAATACCGGCAGGCGGCCACCGCCCCATGGATGAGGTCAGAAACAACAGATCACTCTATAGCTCGAGTTGGTTGCCACAAAGAATTAGCCTAGGCCAGACCGAGAAGACTGAGGCCTACATTGTTGCCCTCCACCATTTGACCATGAAGGCGAGAGGAAGAAAACAAAGACCGAACCTCAAGAACTCCAGGACCGGAGACACCATAAAACCTAAGAACCTCGGATCTGCACTCCAAGCCTCCTGGAAACGCCGACTAACCGACCGCCATGGTCATACCGAGCATGGGAAGGAGAAGGCAAGCAAACGGTTCCACACCTCCCTCCCTCACCCCTCCAACGACCTCAGGGACATCAGAGAGAAGTGAGACAATATCTATAGACAAAACATATATATTTTCATTTTATTTATGTTATCGTTAAACCTTCTATGGTAGTTAAGCAAGATCATTAATTTCCCCCCCAAAAACACACAATGGTCATTAATTCCCGTGCACGTACAAGCTACAATAGTTCTTTTACCATATCTGATTCTTCTTCTCTTTTATATGTAGGTTTCAAAATGCTATATATCTCTCATACGCCCATTTATAAATGAAAATGTTTTAGTTGATATTCGACAAGAATCTCCAATGTGTTCTCCATTACGTTGTTCTTTCACAACTGATTCAATCGGTTCTTTCAAAGATTTGAATTGGTACTCTACTGCTCAACCAAAGATTGATTTATGATGTGGTTTCATGATTTATGGTAGCCAATTTGGCTCTATCCTTTTGGCATTCTAGATCGTCACCAACGTAGAAGTTAAAATCCAATTAAGAACACTAACATATCAACACGGACAGATTATAAATTATTGATAAAATGATACTCTGATTTTTTTTCTCTATGCCAAGCACCTAAAATATGAGCGAACCTTAAATAAATTTATACAATTAAACCTATTTACTTCTGATTCCTAATTCTTTCACTTAACTGTAGATACGGCACTAGGTCAATGGTTCAACGAAACTCTACCTATCTGTCTATGCTACACTTAGGCAATGTGAAAAAAGCTATAAAAAAATAGCATAGACACGTACCCTAAATCTAGCATCAAATAAGGCAACACATAAGCTTATTATTTTCCAAAGCTAAAAAAATATACATAGACACATACACTAAATCTAGCATCAAATAAGGCAACACACAAGCTTAATATTTTTCAAAAAAGACTTTATAACGCCACGAATATATTAAAATCTCAGCATAAATGGATATTTTTTACAACAAATAATATCTTTCAAACTTCGCCTCGTAATTATTTTACGGGCGCGGCGGCCTACTAGTTCTCATATTCCCATACTTGGTCACAACCACATAAAGGAAGGTACAATGAAATTTAACATTTTCGCAGCTTAGTTATGATCCTGATCAAGATAATGGGGAGCACGTGAGTTACTACTGGAGATTCCTTTGTAAAATTCGTGTGGGCAACCTGCAAAGAAATTTACTTTTTTTCGGGTGACTTAAGAGAAGGATTGAGCCTTCGCACAATTTTATTGGATGCAACAAATGAAATAAAATGGTTTCTCGGTAACCTCCTGAATAGCCATTTTTTATGATTGCCGGATTCTCGCGTCCTGTTTTAGAGAGATCGTCATTTAACATGGTAACAGGTAGCTCATGTTTTATCTAGGTATAGTTTTTTCTGAACATTTTGATTATTTTTTGGATGATGATCCTCTAGCTTTATTGCATTTTCCTATAAACACATAAACGATGTAACTGTGTTTTGAAAAAAGAAGATATTGCATCAGTACAATTAGTTAGCGGGCAATAAAAAACCAACCGCAAATGTGTCATATTGTTGTTTGTAGACGTATTAGTTTCAGACATAGCTGGACAGCGCACATGGAATGTATGTCGGCGGAGCGCGAAACGGCGACTCTTTGTCCGAAACCAATACCACATCTGCCACGGCTCTACGGCGCATGTCAACGCCGACGAGCCACTTGTTCCGCTTGCCCTTGAAGTAGCCTGGACGTACACGACCTCGCCGCCGCCGTTACCACCCAGCGTAGGATGGCTCACTTCCAGGTATCCGAACGGCACAAACTGCCGCTGCTGATCATCGGAGCTGGAGATGACGCTGCGAAACGTCGCATCAACGCCCCCGAGAAGCACGTGCGAGTACACCACGCCGCCCTTGCGCCAGTAGTCCCAGTAGCTGTGTCTGTACCACGTCACGAGCCGCCAGCCGGCGGGCTCCTGCTCGGGGTCGTGCCAATCGGCCTCCGGGTCCGTCTTCGACGACTGGGAATCGTGGACGGTGTCCCAGCCGGAGACGTCTACCCTGTCCCGGCGCGTCCACAGGTGCTCCAGCTCCACAAGCCACAGCAGACCGCTGGCGCCGTCGTACGCGACGTCGCGGAGACGTCGTCCCGCCTCCGCGGCGCTCGTGCCGGTGGTGTAGAGCCGCTGGTTTCCGGGCAGCAGCTTGGGGAACGGTACAAATTGCGCCCACACCGGCGAGGCGTGTGGAGGCTCTGCTCTGGCGTCGCACAGGAGGACGCCGTGGAACATGTCCGCCCAGCCTAGTACCCCGTTGTGGAGCGCGATCACCTTGCGCGGCCGGTAATGCGGAGGGGCAGTAGTCAACCCCACGCTGTAGCCGTACACCGCTAGCGAGTGCCTGGACCAGGCGCCCCGCTCCGCGACGAACAGGTGGAGCTCGTAGCCCGACACGGCCAGCGGCACGACGGCAGTGAGGACGAATGAGTCGCTGCCGCGGGGAAAGACGGCGATGCTTTCCGGAGAGACGATCTCTGCGTTGTGGATGTGCGAGGAGACGATGTCAGGGAGTAGCTCGACATCCGGCCGACGCCCCTGTGCGCCGGCCTTGTAGAGGAAGTACTGTGGTACATCACCGATGTCAACGCGGAGGAGGGCGAGGTGGCCAAAGGAGGAGACGAGAGTGGGGGCGGTGCGGAACGGGTTGCCGTCGTGATTGGGGCAGTGGACGTAGAGGTAGGAAACCAAGGGCGGGTCGGCGAAGACGAAGGTCACCTTGATGGCCTCCCCTTCTCTCGTGGCGTCGTCCGCGGCGGTCTCGGCGTTCGACCGTCCAAATCCAGCGGGAGCGATGCCAATGCAGGCCGCCGTGTCAAGGAAGACCCAGTCGGGGCGACGAGGCGCCGCCGGGAAGGAGACGTCCATCGTGGTCCTCGCCAGACAGCGCACGGGCAATCTTGTCAATTTAGTGTCTGTCTCGATCGAGCTGATCTATCGCTCGATCTTCCGAATTGACAGTAAATAATTTGGACTTTGTCTTGTTTATCCCAGGTTGAATCGGTTCAAATCAGAGTAGGAATCGGAAACCGACCGCTTTGGGAAACAATAACAGATTATCGAGCTGGCAATGATCAGATATCTAACGCCCTAAGCAGCCGTAACCACTTTTTGGATGTTAACCAAACTGGGGTTTCCTGGCCGCAACCAGCCTTTTGCGCTTTGGATCAGCCCAGCTTGGGCGTCCATGCTACACCTTAACCGTAAGCTAAGCCGGCTCCAAAGTAAGAGCCCGTGCCCTGGCCCACCGCTTCTGGAACCACTAGAAGTTTTTTTTCTTGTTTCAAAAGCACGTTCTAAAAGCAATAGTCATATGACCAAAACAGAGAAAACAAAGAAAGAAATCACATTGAATACTAAATTAACATTGAAACAGGGCCTTTTGTCCCGGGTCGTAAGGGCCAGTTGTCCCGGTTGTGCAACCGGGATGGGCTGGCCGGGACAAATGGCCCGTCCCATTGGTCCTGGTTGTGCCAAGACCCGGGATGGTAAGGATAGACCACGTGGCGAACCTGGGCCAGGGAGTTCGTCCCGGTTCGTTCAAGGGACCGGGATGGATACTTTTTTGACAAAAAAATATATATAATCGTTCAGTTTCCGCGTCCAGGCCCACGTCTTTTGGGCTCCTGTCTCCCAATCCCGAGCCGGCCTCCCCTTCCCCAACCGCGTCCAGGCCCACGTCTTTTATTAAGCCCACTGGTCACATTTTTTGTCAAAAGGGCCCACTGGCCCGCGTATTTTATTATGGTCAGTCAACGGTTCGAAGGGCCCACTGGCCAGCGTCTTTTATTATGGTCAGTCAATGGTTCGAAGGGGCCACTGGCCAGCGGCCGTTGGCTGGCTCGCCTGGTCCCTTAAATTAAGACTACAGGACGGTCAAAGGGCCACTGTCGCCTCGTCTTCCCGCCCCGCCTCGGCTTCCCGCGCCCCCACTTCCCCAAGCGCGCGCGCCACGGCTGCAACCGCCGCCACGCCTCGGCTCCTGCCCGCATTCATGGCCGCCTGCAACCGCCGCCACGTCCAGGCCGCCGGTTGGCATGCCAGCCCACCCCGGGTCCTTTTTAAAGGCCCCCCGCCGCCCGTACAACCCATTCACCCCGGCCGCGCCCAAGGCAGACCAACCATAGCCACCATGTCCCGCTGGTTCGGCAGCGGCTCCGGCAGCGGCTCCGGCAAGCGCCCCAGGAACGAAGGCTCCTCGAGCGGCGCCGGCCGCGTCCCACCACCGCCGGCGGAGGCCTTCGGCTACGGCCCTGGAGGTGTCCGCCTCGGCGGGACGCCGCGCGTCCCCGCGCCACCTCCGGCTGCACGCCCGCCGCCCAACGCCGCGCCCAAGGGCAAGAGGTTCCGCCGGTACGTCCGGGTGGACGAGGCCGAGTGGCACTGGAACAACGCCACGCCGGTGTTCTATGCTGACGTCTACCTCCCGGACGGCTGGCACCTGAACCCCCAGCGGATCCCTGTGCCGCCGGTCCCGACCGGCCAGGCGCTGCTCGAGGAGATCGACCGCCGGCGCGAGCTCCTGCCGGCCCCCGTCCGCAGGGAGCGCGCGTACGCGCGCAGCTCCCCCTACTGGGGCGCCTGGCTCGAGCAGGAGCACGAGCAACGCCGGCGCTCCTACATCCCCGCCCCCAACGAGGTGGACGTCGCGGACTACCCGCCGCCACCGCCCGGCCGGGAGAGGGAGCTGTGGCTCCTCGAGGACATCCCGGAGGACTTCTCCGGGGAGGAGGACCCCGTGCTCCGGGCCGCCATGGAGGATGCCTGCGAGGCCTCCCGCCGCTCACTCGTCGAGGACGAAATCAAGCGGTGGGAGCGGGTCGTGGCCGCCGCCCGCGCCGACGCCGCCGCCATGCCGCCGCCGCCGCCCCCCGAGCCTACCCCCTGGTGGCACGCGCTCTACGCCGAGTATGAGGCGTCCGAGGACCAGCCGCCGCCGCAGCCGCTCCCCCCGGGCTGGAGTACGGCATGTCCTGGGCCTGGACCGGCGGCGTTTGGGCGCCGGAGTCGCCGGAGCAGGAGGATCTGCCCCCTCCGCCGCCGCCGCCGCAGGAGGTGCTGCCCCCGCCACCGCCGTACGCGCCTCCGATGCCCCCGATGCCTGCACCCCCGGCCCAGCCGCCTGCCCACCTGTGGCAGCCAGCCCCCTACCAAGAAATCTCCTCCGACGAGGAGGACAACTAGATCGGCCGGTCGCCTGTGGCCGCGCCGCCGCCCCCTATTCTATGTAATCAAGGCCCCTAGCTACCCCCCAAGAAAACGGCCGGCCGCCTGTGGCCGCGCCGCCGCCCCTTTATGCAAGTACGTCCGGCCGCCTGTGGCCGCGCCGCCCCCTATCTATGTAAGCAAGGCCGCTGGCCTTTTTTTAATATAAGTTGTGTGCCCCCCTAGTCTACCGTGTCCCTAGCCCATACCCGCCGGCGGTCCGCCGGCGGGATCTGTCTACTCGTTCCCGCCGCCGGCAGGGCTTCGCCCAGCCATGTCCACTCGTACCTGTCCCTGGGGTGTTCGTTCGGCCTGGAGAGAGGGCCGCGATTTTTATACACCTGGGCCTCTAGTCCCGGCCCGTGCAACCAACCGGGACTAGAGCCCCTTTGGTCCCGGTTGGTACCACGGCCCGGGACCAAAAACAAATTTCGAATTTCGGTGGCACCCCTGCGAGCCCAAAAATTTTTAGCGCCAAAATTTGAAAAGGGTTAAGTTTGCACATTAACAACTTCTATATACTTTCAAATTTGACAAAAATTCCAACATGAAACCTCTCCGAAGTAGATGGCCGTGAAGGATTCTTTCGGAAGAATGTTCTCTGACGTTCCGACAATCAACACATGGGCAACACATGAAGCCATTATCTTTGTTCGCCTGAGCTACAGCAAGAAATGCATTCAGGCCTGCCATATACTCGGAAGTGCGTCGGTCACCGTACATCCATCGCTGCCGTGCATCCATCTGCATCATATAATTAAGTTTATCAAAATACATATTAATACAGAGATGACCACAGTACATCGACAAATAATACTTTTTTATGTATCAGTTACAGATGAAAAAGATAATTTGTTAACCTCGGTCGAAGATACCATTTTCAGTGAGCTTGTGTGCGTCTCGGGAATTTCGACGAACACCTAGTGTGCATAGTAAAAAAAAACACTATAACAACACACTCTCTCACACCTCCAAGGAAAAAAAAAAGATGGAAGGAGGGGGGGCTGGGGCAGTATATATAGGGGAAGGGGGCATTGGTCCCGGTTCGTGGACTGAACCGGGACAACAGGTCATGCGCGTGCCACGTGGCCTGTGGCTAGGCATTGGTCCCGGTCCGTGGCACGAGCCGGGACCGATATGCCCCCCACGAACCGGGACCAATGCGCCCAGGCGATTCCTGTTGCCCAGGGCGCACGAACCGGGACCAATGCAGGGCATTTGTCCCGGATTTGTTTGCAACCGGGACAGCTGCCCCCCGGCCCCCTGGACGAGAGGGGTTGTTTCCACTAGTGCTAACTGATAAACTACGAACTGTCAAGGAGAGCCAAATACAATTTAACCACTAAAATGAAAGATAAACGTGTACTGCCAACTAACGAGAGGCGAGGGGAGAAAATATGTGGTCACACAAGTCTACCGACACTCCAGAATTTTCTATTGCTTATATTATTGGAGGTAATTATATTTTACATACATCTATTCGGTATTTTGTTGGAATCATAGATTATAATAGTCTATATCCCGCTAATAAGCGGTACACATTATTATGTAACTGGATGTGGTTTCCAAACTATTTGTGTATTTTGCTTAGTTAGATGAAATGAAGTTCAACTACATGTTTCAATCTATACTTTTACAGTATAAAGATACTATGTTCTTAAAATGGATCTCTTCTTCAGAAATATTATATTCGGCAATGAAAGTTTGAATTTTATTCTTATCTGTCGGAACAACTATTTGGTTGGTATTGTTAAATGTTGTAAATGAAGTCAGTGATAGTATCCCATACACTACATCGATTAAAGCGATGGAGACTAGACGACGTGATAAGTTGTAAAATTGTAAAAGTATTTTGTATAAAATCAAAAGAATGTGAATGAGACTCTCGATAGGTGATTTGTCTGAACCTAGATCCGAAGATTCACAATAGTTCTCTACAGAAATAAAAACATGGTTATAAAATAATTACAGATTATTTTTGACACATTGTTTCTATTATGACAACTTAAAAAAAATTAAGCACTAACTGTGTAGGAGTTTAATTTTGTTCTACTTGCATAATTTATTCCATCGATTTGCCGATGTGACATCGAATGACGTCTTGGAGCCTATAATATCCAATGTGTAATAGGGTGTTAAATATATTGATGCACTACACACATACATGATATGTTGAAGAAATTACAATGTGTTTGTTCTAAACATCTTATCGATCGTTTTTCCAGATTCGCATGTAGTTTACTTAAGCAAGGCATGAAACTTATATCCATATCCACAACAGTTGGTGACCAAGTAACCTAAGATGCACAAACGGTACCTTTGCATAAATTTTTATCTAGAACCATAAATCAGTTTTGGTCTGCATGGTAGTACCCTTTTGCTTTGTTTCACTATTGGAACATGAAATCTCATGTTGCAAATATCAAAATGGTCAAGCACCTCTTTTATTTTCAGAAGCAGAAATTTATAATTATTTTCATTTTGCACAACTGAGAAAGTATCTAATTGAACCAATTGTAAAATTGCTTCAAAACTTTAATTTTTATGGTTTTTTGTAACGTTGGTACTGGAATCGTTGGCATGATCACATCAAAATCCTTTGAGAAAGCATCACCCGACATAGAGAAGGATCCTGACGCGACATTTTCTTTATTTATTGATCTAAATGCTCTTACATTTTTTTTGTTATTAGACTAATTGAATACAATTTGTACCTGAATGTTTGTATGTGGTGAATAGTACTTATGATTATTTTTTTTGCTATGTAAACCATTTGGTGATGAGCTAATAGTCATATGAATTTTCTTGGGGTACCACTAGAAAAGTGTTACCTGTCACTAGCTCGCCAAAGGGCTGTTGCCTCCCGTGTCTCGCACCTGGTCGCTAGCACGTACACAAGCAACGAATGAGTCGCTGCCACGGGGAAATACGGCGATTCTTTCCGGAGACGATCTCTGCGTCGTGGAAGTGGGAGGATACGATGTCAGGGAGCAGCCCCAGGTCCGACCGACGCCCCTGCGAGCCGGCCAGAGGAAGTACTGTGGTACAGCACCGATGTCAATGCGGAGGAGGGCGAGGTGGCCGAAGGAGGAGACGAGGGTTGGGGCGGTGCGGAACGGGTTGCCATCGTTATTGGGGCAGTGGACGTAGAGGTAGGAGACCAAGGGCGGGTCGGCGAAGAAGAAGGTCACCTTGATGGCCTCTCCTTCTCTAGTGGCGTCGTCCGCGGCGGTCTCGGCGTTCGACCCTCCAAATTCAGGGGGAGCGATGCCAATGCAGGCCGCCGTGTCAAGGAAGACCCAGTCGGGGCGACGAGGCGCCGCCGGGAAGGAGACGTCCATCGTGGTCGTCGCCGGCCAGTGCACGGGCCGGCGGTCGAGTTGATGTACCGCTCGATCTCGCTAATCGGTAATCAACTTTCGTCCTCTTTTATCCCAGGTTGAATCGGTTCAAATCGGAATAGGAATCGGAAACCGACCGCCTTCGTAACTGATTTTCGCTAGCTTAGGTCCCTCGTGCGAGCGAGCGAGCGCTGCCTTGGCCGGCCCATTTAGCGTATAAAGACCCAATTAGCATCAAGTTAGTATTTTTGGACCCAACTTTCGTGTTTGAGCATACAAACCCACGTGCAGCCTTTATATTGCTAAGTGGTGTTCGCCATTTCGGTTAATGTTGCGTACGTCTGTAAAATTTGTTACAATTTCGCACGTTTTTTGTTGAGAAACCACAAATGAGATGTTGCGATGTTTTCTGGAAGATTTTTTAGAAAATGTTTATATGTTTATTAGAATTCATTTAGAATGACATGTTTACGGGCTCCTTTACATGTTGTAAACATCTAACTTTTTTGTTGCTATCGTTTTACCTTTCTGTTAAAATAGGTGATGATTTTTGTTGCAACTGAAACAGTGACAAATTATTTTGTTGCTTACCAATTTTTTTAATTGATGCAATTTTACTTTTTTGCAATAGGTTGAGATTTTTGTTGAATTGTTGTAAGTTTTTTGTTGCAACACAACAACATATTGTTTAACTATTATTTCTAACATTACTTATCTTTCGAATTTTTTTGGAATAATTTGTTGCAATATTTTTTTTTAAACGGAACAATAAATTTTGTTGCGATACCTGCGAATTTGTTGCAATGAAATTTCTGCTGTAATTATCAAGATGTTCGGGGGCAACACAATATACCCTTTCGTTTAAGTGGGTCTGGAGTGGAGTGCGGGTTCTATATACAAAAAGTAGAGGGGCTAAAATGCAAAAATAGAAAACGCTTTTTGTGGCCGTGCGATGATGATCCAATGGTCCGCGAGGGGACCTAGGATTGGGCTCTGTAGGGCGACCTACGCCTAGCGTTTCCCTTTTCGAGATGCGATGGTCAGATATCTAATGCCCTGAGAATCGATTTTTTTTCTTAGGGACTGAGAAGAGAACCGAACTTTTTGGATGCGAACCAAACTGGAGTTTCTTGCCGGCATGAGCCGGTTGCGCTTTGGACTGAGTCCATGCCACAGCTGAACCACAAGGGCTTTAAGCTAAGCCTGCATCGGGAGAAGGGCGCCACTTGAAGTGCACAATATTTTTCCCGGTTTCAAGCGCGTGCTAAAAGCCAGTCATATGACGAGAAAAAGAAAACAAAAAAATCACATTGAATTGTAAATTAACATGGGTGCAAGATTGTTTAAAATGTTTTTATTTTGTCATAGCCTGGGCATCATACTAGCCGATCAATTGAACCCTCAAAGAGAGACAAATTTAATTTAACCACTACAATAAAGGAGAAAGTGTACTGCCGACTAAGGAGAGCCGTGGGGAGAAAATATGTGGACACACAAGTCTGCCGAGGTGCACTCCAGAATTTTCTATTGCTTTCATTAAGAGAAATAATTATACTCTACATATATCTATATTAGGTATTTCGTTAGAACCGTATATTATAATAGTCTCTATCCCTCTTATAAGCGGTACACAGTAATATGTAGCTGGATGTGGTTTCAATATTATTTCTATATAAATTCTTCTAATTACATTAAAGGAAGTTCAATTATATGTTTCAATCTATACTTCTATAGTATAAAGACGCTATGTTCTTAAAATGGACCACTTCTCGAGAAATATTATATTCAACAAAAGAAGTTTCAATTTTCTATAAATTCTTATCTCTCGGAACAATTATGTGGCCGATATGGTTAGATATTGTGAATGAATTCAATGATAATATTTAATACGCCACATCGATAAAAGCGATGGAGACTAGATGACGTGATCAATTGTAAAATAGTATAAATATTTGTTATAAATTCAAAAGAATGTGAACTCAACAAGTGCATACGGGAATTTTTCAAACCCATATCTCAAGATTCACAATAGTTCCTTACACGAAACACAAGTAAATTTCAAACAACACATAAATAAAAACCACACCAAATACACTATTATAAAACAATTACATGTGATTATTATGACACCTAGAGAAATGGGAATGATTGGTCACATTGTTTTCATTATAACATAACCAAATGGCGGCTTGGAAACTATAATATCCTATGTATGATAGTTTATATCAGTATATTGATCCACTACAATGTGTGTTCTTCTAAATATTTTGAAGAAATCACAATGTGTGTTCTTCTAAATATTTTGTACATTTGATTTCCAGATATGCATGTAGCTTGCTTAAGCAAGGCATTAAACGGATATCGCTATCCACAACAGTTGGTGACCAAGTAACCTAAGACACACAAATGGTACCTTTGCACAAAATTTTATGTAGAACCGTTAATGATGAATTTTGGTCTGCATTGCAGTACCCTTTGCTTTGTTTTTACGACTAGAACATGAAGTCTCAAGTTGCAAACCGCAAATAGTTCACTCTCAAGCGCCTTTTTTATTTTCAAATGTAGTAATTTCTAATTAATTTCATTTTGTACAACATAGAAAATATCTAATTGAGGGTTGTGAGGGGGTGTTGTTCCGCGCAGGTCCACTGTGCCCTCGTGGTACACTTATTTTGGAGGGAAACGACCGAAGATTTATTAATCAATAGGAAAAATGTTTACATGAATACCCAAATCTCGGGGAGGTGCGGTGAACCACACATGCCTACCACAAGCTAAGCTAGTTGTTGATATATCCCAAATGTATTTGTAATTTTGGATGGTACATGCTTGTTTTCTATATGTTCTTTCATGTTTTCTACATGTTTTCCTACTTTTTCCGGTACTAACCTATTAACCCAGTTCCCAGTGCCAGTTCTACATTGCAGAAAAGATTCAAAAAGGTAAATTCTCGAAATGCCCTAAAAATTTGGAGGAATTATTATTCACCGGAAGACTTCGGAAGCCAAAAGGGTACCTAGAGATGGGCTCCAGGGCCCCACGTGAGCTGTAGGCATGGCCTGCCCCCCACCCGGGCCGTGGGGTACGTCGTTGCCTCGGGAACCTCCTCACGTTGTCTCTTCACCTATAACATCACATTTATGCTAGAACAGAATAATACCTGAGGATTCTTTGAGAAACGTGTCCGAGCTCTTCCGCAGATGGCGTGTAGACACATGTTCGTTGGGCGACCCCAAGAGAAAGGTATGATGAGTACATTAGTTAGTTTTCCCTCAGAAAGAAACCAATGTTTAATCGGACCAGCAGGAGAAAGAAATGACTTCTGAAGGTTGTTGACATCTGATGTTGGCAGGGCGGGCTACCAAGATACTTTGCCCAAACAAAACAGTGAGGTTGTCAATCTCACCGGTTTTGCTCAACACAAAGGATATGGCGTATAATGTGGAAAATAATGTTTGTTTGAATTGAATGAAATTAGAACAGTGTTTGCAGTAAAATAGAATAGTGCTTTCCGTGGGTTGTATTATCAGTATAAAAGAATGGACCGGGTCCATAGTTCACTAGTGGTGTCTCTCCAAAATAGATAAATAACATGTTTGGGTGAATGATACGTCATAAACGTATCCCTAATTTCTGATGCTCCATAATGATATTATGCCAATTGCTACATGTTTTCTCCCTTCTTTATGTCAGTTTTATCGATTTCCGGACTAACCTATTGACAAGATGCCACAGAGCTCGTTCCATGTTTTCAGCTGTTTTTAGTTTCAGAAAAGTTGTTCTGGAAATATTCTCGGAATTGGAAATTTCGAAGCCCGGAAGTCATATTTTCCCCGGAAGCATCCAGAAGACCGAAGAGGAGTCGAAGAGGGGAAACAGGGGGCCACACCATGGGCTGCCGCGGGTCCACCCTGGCCGCGCCAGCTATGGGTGTGGGGGCCCTAGAGCTCCGCCGCCTTTGCCTTTCGCCTATTTAATCCCCCCGGATGGAAAACCCTAATCACCTGATCAAAATCCCCGAAAAAGTTCCAAAGCCGTCGTCACCGTCAACCCTAGATCCGGAGGGTTCTGGAGCTGTTTTCCGGCACCCTGCCAGAGAGGAAATCATCACCGGAGGCTTCTACATCACCATGCCTGCCTCCAGAGTGATGCGTTAGTAGTTCATCCCCGAACTACGGGTCCATAGTAGTAGCTAGATGGTTGTCCATAGAAGTACCTTGGGTTACCAATCTATGTTGGAAGATCAAGGTCCAAAACCTTTGAGTACTTAAAAGACAGGAGGTGGAAAAGAATTCAGGGATGGAAAGAGAGGATGCTCTCGAAAGCAGGGAAGGATATACTAATAAAGGCATGTCTACAAGCTATACCCACATTTGCCATGTCTTGTTTTGATCTTATCAAAACATTGTGTGAACATATGAGTATGATGATTTGCCGCTATTGGTGGTCCCAACATGACAAGGAAAATAAGATGCATTGGCTCAGCTGGGAAACACTCACAAAACCAAACAAAAAAATGAAGGTGGATTGGGATTCCGGGATTTGTACGGATTTAACCTGGCTATGTTGGCACGGCAAAGCTGGACAATGTTATCGAACCCAGACTCCTTGTGTGCCAGGGTTCTGAAGGCAAGATACTACCCGAACACATCCATCTTGGAGGCCACGGCTACTGCTGGTATTTCCTACTCATGGAGGAGTATACTTCGGGGACTCAAGCTACTGAAAGAAGGTCTCATATGGCGGATTGGCGATGGTGATAGTGTAAGAATATGGGAGGATCTGTGGCTTAATAGGGAGGGATGTCGTCAGCCTGTCACGCCAAGAGGGCAGTGCCTACTCACGCGAGTTCGAGAGCATCAATCCGATTACAGGGGAGTGGGATGATCGCCTGGTACAGTATACCTTTTGGGAGATGGACGCACGGATCATCCTTGCTACACCCATTAGGAGGGAGTTTGAAGATTTCCCAGCTTGGCACTTGGACAACAAAGGATTATTCTCTGTGGATCAGCCTACAAAATATATGTGAAGCAACGAGATGGAGAACAGAATTTGGGTCTAGGAACCTCTACTGAATGTTCGTTTTGGAAGAAACTTTGGGATCTGCCATGTCTACCCAAGGTGAAGCAACATATGTGGAGATTGTCACGTAATAGTCTTCCACTAAAAACGAATATTAAACGAAAAGCAATTGAGTGTGACACACTATGTGCGTGTTGTAGGAGGCTAGATAAAGATGGTGCACACCTCTTCCTGAAGTGCAAGGATGCAAAGAAAGCATGGGAGGGACTGGGCCTAGGTGAAATCCGTAATCGATTGTGCACATACCATACGGCAGGAGATGTGGTCTAGGAAATCTTGAATCTGAATGATGAGAAGAAGGTTCTCTGCTGTTGTCTGCTATGGTGCAGCTGGCTAAGAAGAATCAAATGCAATGCAGAGAATAAATCAAGTTCGATTGAAGAGCTGCTGGGACAGGTCAAGTACTGGGCAAAAGAATCAATGCAGGTGCGTGAGCTCAGTAGATCTAATCAAAATAAATATTGACGGAGCACTCAGGCAGAGCACACACACTGGTGGCTGGGGATTTGTTGCTCGCGATGCTAATTGCGAAGCAAGAGGTTCGGGAATTGGTCGCATCACGTATGCTGCCAGTGCATTACAGACAGAGGCAATTGTCCGTAATGCTGCCAGTGCATTACAGACAGACTCACAAATCCTGAATGCGATGGTATGCCTGAAGGACGTGACCTACGTGCTTTCCTTGGATTGAATTTCATTTCTGCTGAAGTGTTGTATGTGCCACGGAACTGTAATAAATTAGCAGCTCAGGGAGAGACGCTCATGTTGTTTGCCTGGACTATGTTCTAGAGGTTGTAAGACGTGTGCAAGAGTCCTGAAGATAACCGATGGCGTCCAATCCCTGCCCAGGCTAAGCCGGAGGGATTCCCAAGCTAACGTCGTCAACTTCAAACATGCTGACTGCATTGTGAATACAGCCCCGAATCATGGGGTCAGTACTTGGGGTACCGACAGGCGGAAAGCAATACTCAAGATACCAAGGCAAACATCCATCATAAGATACAAATACTTTGGGTATAAAGGAAGAAGTTGTTGTAATGAAACGGCAGCGGGCAACACTAAGCAGTCTACAGAGACACGCTACAACTCTCGTCTATTAGAAAGGGATAAGAAAGCGCGATAGAACAACCTACAACTACTCACAAAAGCAAACCCATCCAGGATTTACCCCCCAACAACCAATGCCAGGAGGTAACCGAGGAAAAACTCACACATGTTGAAAATAGTAAACTCGTTATCGCACAGGTTAATAGGTATCATTAGGTGTAAGTTATCTGACTCTTGTAAGCCAGCACTTTCTCCAAGATCATCACATAAGAGCGGATGATACGCCTTCTCGAAATTTTT
Source organism: Alopecurus myosuroides (assembly GCA_028641055.1). Taxonomy (NCBI): domain Eukaryota; kingdom Viridiplantae; phylum Streptophyta; class Magnoliopsida; order Poales; family Poaceae; genus Alopecurus; species Alopecurus myosuroides. The sequence continues at coordinate 15,396,311 of CM054057.1, forward strand.
TAACCCTGCAGGGATGCACTACTGTAGCCACACGCACCAAGACTGTCGCGAGACTGTCGGCACAACACTTCACCTTACCACAAACAAGTCCAGGGAGCCACCTAGCTAGGTTGGAACCGCCTCGAGAGTTCGGCCGGTGCTTCGATGCGGAACTATCCGTTTGCGTCTACGCGCGAAACGGATCAAACCTGACCGGAACTGTCTGATCCGCGTCATACCGCGGAAACCTATATAATTGTGCGCACATCGGTAACATACCATCATCATCCTCAACGTTGTTGTCATTGTACCTGCAGACCTGGTGATGTGCGTACCCAAATGGAAAGCCCGAACTAAGTTGTGGCATCCTGGACAAGAGTGCAGCGGGGCTAATAGGTTGCGGGGAGTCCCATTACTTCCCACAATATGGTTAGCGCGCTCATTCTTGGATCAGCGGACAAGAACCTTTTCCTAAGGCGACACCAGAGGGACCAAAAGCCTCGAGGGGCCTCCCGCCGGTGGCTTAACTCGAATTGAAATTTTATTATTACCCCAACCATTGAGATCATTTTAAAATAAGTTTAACCAACCTATCATACTAGTAAGGTGACAAAGAACCAAACTCCCTAAAGAAGCTAAGCATGCTCTACGACTCGCAAGGCAAACAAGAAACAAACATGTCATAGGAGGTGAAGAATGAGGCTATATCATAGCTGCAAGGTAAACAAATGATAGGATCGAGACACAAGCATCGATTCATAAGGCTAGAATAAAGACAACGGAAAATATCGGTAACAAGTGAGGAATGGCAGCCATAGGAGCAAGTGAGTAAAGCTTGACTGGAATCCAGCTTGTAGAGGTAGCAGAACTTGTCGTTGCTCACATCATCTCAACGTCCTATCCGCGAAGAAGCAAAGCACTAAAAGAAGTCAAAGATGCAACACTTACTACTACGGCAAAAGATCCAGCATGATCAAGATATGGATGCATGACATGCGAGATGCAACTTAACCAATTTAAGCGGAACCGAAGTCCGAGCAATTTAATTAGAAGTTCAAGTTGTTTATCTAACCATCAAATTAAATGTCAGTTAATCTGTGGAGGCTAGTAGGAAGTAGAGTGTGACAAGTATCGCATCCACAGCGCGGACGAGGTGACCTTCCTGAAGGGAGGCATTTTTCTAGTGATTTCGGAATCTTGCACGTTCCTGGACGATGCCTCGCACGCCAACCGGGCCACACGTCCACCAGCTGGTTGCGCCTTGGTTCGGCCCAGCTTCGTCTTCGATAATACGCCTGGGCCACATGGGCTTTTTCCGTCTGGATTAAATTGAAGTAATAACATTTGGTCCGTTCTCTTCCCCTAAAAAACATTAGTCGTATGTCCAAACCAATTAAACAGAGAAAAAACACTGCAAAATCATATAGAACTTTAAATTAGTACGCGCGTTACAAAATCTATTTCATGTCATCATAGAGTGCATCATGCCCGCTAATCAATTATGAAATGTCAACTAGAAAGAAGAAAGATTTAACCACTAAAATATATATGAGAAAAACATGTAACACCGATTGTGGGGGGTAAGAGGCGATATGAGGACAAACAAATTTACCAAGGCACACTCTAGAATTTTCTGTTGCTTACAATTACGAGAGGCAACTACACTCTACACTCATCTATTATGAATTAGTTAGAATCATATATTGTAATACTATCTATCATGCTAATACGTTGTACACATTATTGTGTAAGTGACTCTGATTTCAATATTATTTATATCCCTTTGTTCGATTTAGATTGTTCAGTTTACTAAATGTGCTGATATATTAAAATAATTGAAATGTTATTTTAAGAAAGTATTATTTTACAATTCACTTCTTATCAAGAAATATTAATCCATCCGTCCTATATTAGTTATTGCCAATTTAGTATAGCTTTATACTAAATCAACGACAACTAATATAGAAGGCAAGGAGTACATTACAACGATAGACGTTAAATTGTGTATAAATTATTATCCAACTATTAGGTGGTGGGTATTGTAGTGTAAATGGTTCATTTAAGATTATTTGATAAATGCTACACCTATAAACGACTGAGACTAGACAACATGATAAGTTGTAAACAAGAAAAAATATTTGATATAAATTCAGGTTGCTGTGAACCGACCTGTGTGCAGTTGGAATTGTCTGAACCCCTATCTGACCATACACAACATTCCCGACACGAAACATATTGACATGTTCATGTGGGTTGACACAAGTCACGGATGGTACGTTCGCTGAGTGACCAGATCGAGTGATTTTGGTCAGCACGCATGGTGGATTTTGTATGTGTATAAGGCTTAATACATGACAGAATTAGCTAGTTAGTTCTTTGAGAAAAGTTCGTATGGTTAAGTTGTAGCGCCGGGGTGTGAGTGGGCTGGAGTGATTCCAGGAAGTGGAGTACGTGTGTGTTGAGTTACTACTGATGTGAGTTGACTACCCAGTATAACTGGATAAAACCCCGCGCGTTGCTACGTGACGTATGCAATATTTGTAGCTGAATGGGTACAAATTATCCATCAGAATTGAGAGGAAGCTGCATCGGTATATGTTATATAATAAAATAGTTAGAAATCAATTATGAGGCAAGGAAGTCCTACGTAAATGTTAATCAAGGCAGAACATGAAGCGGACACACTTCCCATATCAGGTGACTTATGCTAAAATTTGATTAAACCACGACAACATTCTCTGCTGCAAATATTGTAGTTGTTGCGATGAAACTCAAGATAAGCTCACGTAAAACCTGATGAACCTAAAGAATAGATTTCATGAACTTGCCACTTCTACCCCGAATTAATCACCAATCGTATGGGAAATCAAATCTCGTTGCAGACTGAGGCCATCAAAGATTTAGGATGTGTCACCAAAACGCATGCAAAATTTCCTAAGTGTGCACGGAAATGAAATAATATGTGAAAAACAATTTAAATTGTGTAATATTGACGTTCTGGCCCGAAACCCTAATGCAGGCTTAGAAGAAGAAAAAATTAATCATCTCTGAAGCAATATTTTTCAGCCTCATCAATAAAAATAGACCGGTTCAACCCTTTGAAATTGAAAATAATTGAATGAATCCTCCATGCATTCATATAAATTAATAATTAGGGAAGAGTGAACAGAAAGGAGCTCAATAAAAAGGAAGGGACAATACTTGCATTGGTATAAGAGACAGGGATTGAAGAAGCATATTGTGTTTGAGCACATCCCAGGCTGTGTACAGTCAAGCAAAAAAAATCAAAATTGCAAAGATATGTGTTTAATCGAGCAAAGATGATTAGAGATGTGGAGAAAGCAAAGAGAAAATCTAAAATAGAAACGGATGTAAAGCGTGCCCATATGACGGGCCATGTTCAAATCAAGAAAACCCGTATATATGCAAGGCTTTGTGTTCCGTCGAGTCAAAACTGAAACCAGATCACGAAGCAAACAAAAAATTAAGAAGCATTTATACTAATAAGAGCAGTGAACTTAGGCAGGACGACTAAGCGGCGAGGAAGGGCCAGAAAAGTCGATTTCCACGGCGTCCAGATCGTCAAAACTTGAGGAAGTTTTCAACTGTGAGGTAAATTGGCACCACATGCTAGGAAACATTGAGAAGACGGGGCGGAGTGGCTCACCAGCTGGACTGGCATGGGAACTGTGGAAGATTCCCACCTGTACTGGAGGATGATGCGTTGATGCGAGCAGCAGGCTGAGGCCCATCAGAGATTTATATGGGGAAGAGGAGAATCTGTGCGACTCTTGCATGCCCCCATTAATTTCCCGTGGAGCAGTTTCTCGAAGAATTAGGAGGGGAGAGGAATAAAGACAGCTGAAGTGGACATTGATTGAGAGGAGAAGGCGTCAATATTGTTGGTCTGTGGTTACAGAGCTCATCGGTGGAGAAGATGAATAGTGACGCTCTATTTGGTGAGATGATGACGTGGACCAGTGAGATGATTGCTGATGTGTATGTCTTGCATGTTGAGAGAAATAGAGTTGGTGGGTTGCTCCATTTAGATATTGTAGATACCTATAGTGAGTTAATGGGAAAGTTAAGCCGAGAGGGGTGAGATAACAATGCAGCCAAAGTAGTCTCAATGGGAGGGAAATGCAAAGCAAGAATCTTCTTGGTGAGGGGTGCGCGCGCGCGCGTGTATGTTTATGTGTGTGTGTCCTATTTGTCCCTTCTCATGTCTACTAGTTCATGAGAGATTGTCAGAGTTTAGAGGTAGAAGAAGAGGGGCTGCGAGATGCAGCCCCAACCATCCACTACTCTCTCCATTGCAAAATAGATTACGCGGAGCTGTTTAAATGTGAGGTGCAGGATATTTTATAAGAAACCCCGAGCACATCTTCAAATTGTAAAAAAAAAATCGTGACCTGTGTCCACGAGCATGAAGAATCTCCCACCGGCCAGGCTCTAGGCAGGTGGACCTCTTGCTACCGGCCAGTTCCTACTCCTTGTGCTCCACGTCAATTCTCCTACAGCTTCTTCTCAACTGTTCGTCCTGGATCAACGGAATTGAGTCTGTCTCCTCCCACTCGGCCGCTGCCTCCAGATATGAGCTCGACGCAACCAGTTCATCTCAGCTCATCCGAGCCTGTCCGATCATATCAGGAGCTCTGCCTCGTTAAGAGCTACGCCCTCCTCTAGAGAGACTTGCCGGGAAGCCGCGATCAATGGTATCATGGCCAACTGCTGCTTCCGCACACGATCTCGACCCCGTCGTGCATCCTCGGGCTCCATATATTAAGTCAACGCGTGGGATCTTTTTTCAAAAACAATTCAACCGTTCCTCTGTATCATGTCAACTTTTAAAACTGCATCCTTATATTCGATGAATTACAGTCTACGAACACACAAAATAAAATATCCACATCAATGTCCGATAAATGGATAAATGGACAGCATGGGAGGATTTAGTAGCAAACCTTATGGTAGTGTCGCTTACTAATGAATCCGATACTTTTCGATGGAAGCTGCTTTCTCCTGGTGTGTTTACAGTAAAGTCCATGTATTCTGATTTAATGCTTGGACATACAACTACTTTATGTAAAGATCTTTGGAAGTTGAAAGTACCACTAAAGATAAAAGTGTTCATGTGGTTTTTGCATCGTAGGTCATTCTCACTAAGGATAATTTGATTAAACGACATTGGACCGGATCAAAACAATGTGTTTTTTGTCAATCGGATGAGTCGGTTGAGCATTTGTTTATCTCATGTCCTTTCGTTCGTGATATTTGGAGATTGCTGCATTTTACGTTCAATATTTCGCCGCCAACTAGTATAGATAATATGTTTGATAACTGGTTGGATGGTGTAGATAAGTGTTCCAAAATCATATTCGTATTGGTACTTGTGCCTTTATGTGGGCAATTTGGAACTGTAGAAATGATGTGGTTTTTAACAAGGTTAGAGGTGCTAATTTTTTGCAGGTTGTTCACCGCGCTACATATTGGATCCATATGTGGTCCTTTCTCTTACCACCTGCACAGCGGGAGCTCATGGATTCCGGGTGCACACGGTTGATGGCGGTCGTTCGGGCTATCTTCAACCGGGGTGGATGGCAGCATGCTAGAAGGCTTCAGTTTGTGTAGTCTTCGTTAGCCATTCTTATGTTGGTGGTCAATCATTGTGGCCACGTTTATTTTATCTTTGAATTTGTCATGCTTGAGCTGGAACTTGTAAACTCTTTACGATCTTCTTTTAAATAAAATCAGCTGTGTGCATCATCACGATGCAGAGGCTAGGATATTCCCATTTCAAAAAAAAAAATCAATGTCCACATACACTCTACCTTTCTCCGGCATCATGAATGGAGTAACAATAAATATACGTAAATAAACCACATACAAGATATCATCATAAAAGTTAATAATTTACAATATATAGAACAATGCATCCATTTTTTTATGTGTACTAGTTTGTAGAAAAATTGATAAACATGGATTTTGACATATTTTGTAAAAATAAAAACCTTCACAAAATGGTCTATGATGTATAAACACTCATGACTTTTGGGACAAATGGGCAAAATCATGGCCATATCCATGAAAAAGTCCATTATAATGTGACAATATTTGTCATAAAGGTGCACCTTGGCATGCCAAACAATAGTGCTGAAGGAGTTTTCATTTTTTTTACAATTATGTTTTTCTATTTTCTGAGTGCCAAAACTGGATTTTGTTTTTAAGCAAGCGCAAATAACATGTACAAAAAGGAACATCTCTTATTTTAACATAATGTGGAACATATTTGATGGGAAGTTCCCAAGTATTAATCTTACATTGTACGAAAAAATGGTTGTGAAATACACTACTATAATAAAGGTGGAAGGTTTCGAATTTTCTCAAATTTTTGCCTCTTTTCGTCCTCTTGTTTGCTAACATGTGTAAGAGTGGTCTTTACCTATATTATATATATGTTTGTTGACTTTTCCCCTTATGGCCATGGATGATCAGATTGCTCGTTCTTATCTGACGCTTGTGCTCATTGTCACGTTTGGATATCCCCTTAAAAAGCTTGGCCTCTACTATGGGTGTCCTCACCCATATATTTTGTTTTCTCCTAGAGGTTTGGCCCTTCCGCTTGCTTATTTATTTCATCTATCTGTTTTTCGTCGTTGATTTCATTTACAATGGCTGGTCGGATTTTTCGTTCTGCTCTTCCTGATCCTCTTATTGATCGTCGGCATTTACCATTTTGGCATTTACATATCTGCTTTTGGCAAGTTTCTGGTTATAGGGTGAAGTTTGTGTTGTTTTGTTCATTTTTTTATTATCAATATATTGGTACATGATTGTGTAGAAGGATGAGATTGGCGGAATATGATGGATGTATTATTGAGCCTCATGGGCGAGTATATATGGGGGTACAAACTTGGAGGGCAAGAAGCCTCGTAGAGATAGAGTAGGAGATTGAATACAAATCCTAAACTACCAAAGATACGTACACCTAATATATCTCTAACATCCCCCCGCAGTCGTAGCGGTAGCGTTGCGAACAACAGGAGCGTCGTGGACGGCCAGACTGGAGAGAAAACGAAGTAGAATCCAGTGGGCTGACGTCGTGGACGGTGTCACGGCGCTGGAGCTTGGACCCTAGAGGAAGCTGATGAGTACTCAAGGCGAGATGATAGCCCTTTGTTCCGAGGTCGAGGTAGCCGAGAGCGTATGATGGTGTAGCCGTGGTCGAGGTAGCCGTGCGAGGATCGCCGAGGTCGATGTCGAGTCGGGGTAGCCGGTGCCGAGGTAGTCGCCGTGGAGCCGCGGGGTGCAAGGAGGCGCCAAGTTAGACATGGGCGCAGTGGTGTTGAAGCAGTGGTGCGCCGGGAAGAAGACGGTATGGACGAGGCGTTGCCCCGGGTTTGCCAAGCCCATTGACGCGTTGTGGACGAAGGCACGCGTCAGTGTTGCCAGCACCGGGCATGCGTAGAAGGACGAAGTCGATGTTTACGAGGCATCTCCCCAGGCTTGCCGGGCCCAAGGACACGTCGTGGACGAAGGCAAGCGGTTGTGTTGCCAACACCGGGCATGCGTAGACGGGAACTATCACAAACTGTACACCATGTCGGAGGGACCAGCAGAGAAGGACTCGACGACGGTTGCGGCGCCAGTCGGCGTGGGGGTAGAAGGTGCCGATGTCAACCACAGTTGTCGGAGTAGAGGAAGTGGTCGAGGAAGATGACGGCGACGCTGGCGGTAAGCTCGTGCTGAACGTAGACGAAGAGGTGGACGGCGATGTAGTCGGCGGAACCAAAGGCAGCCCGTGGGGGGCCATGTCGGTTGCCGTTAGGAGGGACGCGGCGGCGGTAGCCCGCGAAGGGCCACGGCGGTCACGTGTAGAAGCGCGGTGGCTATGCTCGTAGTAGGCGAATAAGAACCCAACAGATCGAAAAAAACCACGCGCGGACGGTGGCGTTCCCGCGCCTAGGGAGCCGACGCGGCGCATACCACGAAGAGGTCAACGCGCAGGGTCGGCGGAGAGGACCGCATGTCGTGGCGCTACGGCTCGAAGGAGTGACGCAGCGGCGACGCGCGTGTCAGGGCGACGACAGAGAAGACCTCCGGGCATCGGCGTGAACCGCGTGTGCAGCGGCGCTGCAGCCCAAAGGGGCGACGCAGCGGCAGCGCACCACCAGTGAACTGTGGGAATAGCTCGGGGCGGCGGCGGGGACCGCGTGCTGCGGCGCTACGGCCCGGAGGGGCGACGCAGCGGCGACGCGCGGAGTGATGCAGCCGCGGTGAGAACCACAGGGCGGCGGCGCTGCGGCCTGATGAGGCGACGCAGCGGCAGCCCGTTTGCTCGATCGGTGATAGACGCACACTCAGGGACGGTCTTCACGGGAACCTGCGGAGGCGCACGTAGACGACTGTACGGGTCGGCCGCGCAGCCTGGATGGAACGGATCGCGGACGGGCGGGTGATCAATCCGGTTGCTCGCGAGGTGGAGGATGCGCCACTCAGCACGATGATGATGACGTAAGGCTGGGTGGTGGAGGCCGAGCGGCGAATAAAGCGCCGTGCCTGAGCGGCCAAGGCAGCTTTGTGTGTGAGGCAGCCACGGTGAAGGCGGGGTAGTGGAGGAGTCCCGATCGGAGCAGGGGCGATGACGACCGACACGAAGCGACGGGCGGGTAGACGCGCGGAAGGCGGCCATTAAGGCCGCCGCATCACGCGAAGCCGGCGAGGCGGCGAAGAGGCCACATGGACAATGGCCGTTACGGCCGCCGCGTGGCGTGTGACTCCGCCGTGTCGGTGAAGAGGCCGCTAGTTGCGCTTGTGTCGGTGTAGACGCGCGTGAGGATCGACGGTGGCGGAGGGCGACGCAAACGATCTTGAATCGGAAAACCAAAAAAGAAAACGCCGGCCAAGCGATCGGCGGAGAAAAAGACGCTCTAGGGCAGCTGATCCATGGTACCGGCGGACGAACCCCAGGTATGGGCGGCGCGGGCCGCCAGCGACGATCATATATCCATCCCGGGGGCGGCGCGAGGCGGAAGCGGCGGCGGCGGCTAGGGTTAGATCGTGTTTAGTCGGATACCATGTAGAAGGATGAGATTGGCGGAATATGATGGATGTATTATTGAGCCTCATGTGCGAGTATATATTGAGGTACAAACTTGGAGGGCAAGAAGCCTCGTAGAGATAGAGTAGGAGATTGAATACAAATTCTAAACTACCAAAGATACATACACCTAATATATCTCTAACAGATTGTAATGGTCGTTCTTGATGCACAGGTGATTTTATTTCTCGGCGGGGGTCCGAGGGGTGATGGTTCGTGTACTGCATCTTCGGCTCAGCGACCACGACAACCATGGATGTGTGGTGGCAGCAGCGACATAGTGTTAGGAGGAGGGTTGCTGGCTCGGGTGCCGGGTAAAGATGACGAGGCCGACGGCGGCTACAGGTTGAAGTTGCGGGTCAGCGATGATGCCGTTGTACAAGGACGTGGCGGACGGTGGCGGCTTGCTGACGCAAGGATGGGCGCGCTCCAGCGCGGGGCAAGGAGCGGCGTGGGCAGCCCTTCGTGGGCAGCGGTGGCGACGACCAAACCAGCTAGGAGGCGCGCATGACCGACGTGCTGCTAGGGCTGCAAGAAAAACTCGACACTCGTGAGCCGATCGAGATCGACTCGCTTTTTAGCTCGACTCGAGATCGACTCGAAAAGAAATGAGCTGAGCGCCCTCTGTAGGTCGACATGAAAACGAGCTAATCTTGAGCGACCACTAGCCCGCTCGATTATAGCTCGATAGCTCGAAATAATATAATTATGTTTAATGGTTCTGATATATATTAAAATAAAATAGGATACCTTATATGTTGTGAACGGGATTGTTCTTTATTTCTTAGCACTACCAAATGTGGAAGGTTAATTAAAGAGAGCAAATTTTGGCATTAACTGTACTTGGTTTGTCCCTATGAATAAGTTAACATACGAATCCTGGTGTTGAAATGTAGACTATATCAACTCTTTGCTTTGGAATATATAAATTTCAATTGTCTTGCTAAGCTCAAAACTTGCTCGAGATCGACTCGAGATCGTTACAAGCCAAGCACGAGACAATATTAGAGCTCGACCACTAAATCGACTTACTTTGAGCTCGCTCGAAATTTAGAATGAGCTGAGCTGAGCTGGGCATAACTCGGTCGAACTCGACTCGTTTGCAACCCTACGTGCTGCCAGTACCTGGAGGCGTAACTGCACCTGCTGGACGGGTTCGGCGTGATCCAACTGGCCGATCCGAGCAGACACGGGCCGCAGCGTGGGATGGCTGCTGGCGAACCAGCGGCCCAGCGTGAAGACGCATACCTCAGGTTCTGACCGGCCACGACCAAGCAGCGCGCGACAGACAGTACGGCCACGGACATATCAGGCTGTAAGTGGACACGGTCACGGCTGCCCACCAGCTGACCGCCCTTGCCCGTTTAAATTAACGGGATGTCCACCTATGTCCGTGTAGTATGCTCCTGTATAAGCGGCGTCCAGTTGTCCATTTAAACCCACCAACACCATCACGGAACAGCAACCAGCAGCCTATTTCACACCCGGCATGCAAAGGTAGCAAATTACAGAACGAGGTTGGAACACAGCCTCTCTCAGTACAAATTGTTAACTCCTTTTCCTACCACAAACCTGTACACTGGTACACAAGACAACAATTGAACAATGTATAGGCTCGGTATAAATTTGAAAAAACAAGAACAAATTATAATCTACAATTCAACACTATTAGACATGAAAATAATTGGACTTTGTACAACATTTCTCAGTATAATTTTCAAAATTAAACACGTCCACTTGTATACTTTACTCCGCCGCGCCCGCCTCGCCGCTGTTTCGCGTTCACCTCGACCCCGGCCGCTACACAGACTACTCGCCGCTGGCCCACCGCCAGAAAGCCTCGCCGGAGCTCGACTCGGGACCACCTCCTAGTCTTGCCAACTTGGGCCTCGCCAGACTTGGCCAAAACCTCCCTCGCCGGAGAAGTGAAGGGGCCGACCTAGGGGTTGCTGGTCCACCTCGACCATCCCGGAACGCTTCCTCGGCTGTGTGCTACTACCTCGAAGAGGCCTCGACCACAACACCCGAATGAGTAGATCAACCACCAGCACATCGAGGCGACAATCGCGGAGCTCGACGACTCTCGCCCATCCGAGGAGCAAAGAAGTGAATGCACGCTCCAATCGCGGAGCTTGTTTTCAAGGAAAGAGACATGAAGTTGCTGTGAAAAATAAAAGATTCATCACTTGCTATGCATCCGCTGCTCAGGCACACACCATTTTCTTCAGTAATGGCGAACTATCTAACCATGAAGCCCTATGCATGATTACCAAATTAAATCCACTGAGAAAGTATGAGTGTCAAAACATATTTATTAATTGTTTGCAAGACAGACAAGATGCTTGCCATCTTGAACTCATTCATAACCCAGCAGCAACGCCTTGAAGCAATGATACATGGTGATATGCAGTGAACCAAACAGACGAAGGTGGCGGTGGTAACCTGGCCTCCGGCAGGAGTGGGTCTGCTCTTGAGGAGAGATTGTAGTCGATCCGTGGCCATGGCACGACACTTGTGGATGACAAAACCTGCCCGCTTCACGCTCTTAAGCCCATCCTCCTCTGATATGCTTTGAACCTGAAAAATACACTAGTCTTTTTAGCACTGTCGATGCATAAGAAGATAAAATCCATTCGCTATACACCCTCTGTGTATGCACACACACACAAGAGAGATGTTGCGTTCAGTGCAAACACATTCAATGGGAAAACAAAAGGAACGTAATTAAGCAAGAATTATATGGAGGGGGAGGAGGTTGCCTCGCGTCTGAATACATGCCATAGGAGTTCTCAGAAAGATAATTACCAAGTGACGCCGCTTGGCCTCCTGGAGGCGAGCAGCTTGGCCTCCTGCACGACATGCATCGAGGTCTCTTGGAGGCGAGCAGCTTGGCCTCCTGCACGACATGCACGCCGCACCCGGCCTTCAGATCCGGTATCAACGCTGGCAAGTTCCCCGCTGTGGTCGCCACACATCAGCGAGCTGCACGTCTCCTCCCGCTGTCTCTTTCTCCCACCAGCAAACTTGTCCTTGCATCACTTTGATCTAGCTCGATGCTTTGCCAGACGAGCATCAAGTGACTCTCGCTTTCACTTACCTCAAAAACCTGCACACAACAAGGAAAGCTGAAAGAAAGATGAAATTGACGGTATGCGGTCACATCAACAAACCAAAACTGTCAAGAGGCTGTTTCTGATAAGCATGCGGATTCGTGAACCAAATTATTCTGCCTCGCATATGAATACAAGCTAAAGGATTTCTCAGAAAAATAATTTCCAAGAATAACTATTTCTTGAACCCCAAGTGCAGTCAAATGAATGATAGGAAAACAAGTAGGAGTACCGGTCTATTCCCTGCCTAACCACAGAACCGAGTAATCATGAACAGAGCAATGGTACATCAGTTGGCTAACTTGCAGGATACGTGCTACTGTACTCCCAGAGATAAACAATTTAAATTGTTCAGTTGGCTCTACATGAACCAATGAGTCAGCTATAGTACTTGGAAGCTACTGGTGCTCGTTGGAGAATGCAATCACTACACGATCTGCTTGAAATGTCCAAGATTTGGAGAGCAATGACAAGCATAAACGTGGGTCTATAAACTAAAATTAGCTAACACATCAAAATCCCTCATGATGACAAGCATAAACTTAGATACAGAGTGCAAGGGAGAGTGTCGAGAGTGACCCTTTCAAGATAGCTGTAATTAATTATAAGCTGATGTCCTATCAAGTTTCAGTATTTAACCTCAAATGGCAACTAAATTAGCACGTCTAGGGCAGATTAGCTACAATTAATTATATGTTCACAGAGACCGGTAGTTTTAAGCAAACGGTTTAGTAATGTGTTCTGTTTAGTAATCGGCTCGTAATTAAGTGGGATTGGATGGCGGCACCGTGGACAGCCCGTGACCACTTACAGGCCTGCGGACATACAAGGAATGAAGGTATTTGGAAACGATTCCCTATCTTTTCAGTTTAACCCACACTAGAAATAGCCTGGGACATGCAAGGAACAAAGGTATTTTTGATGCAAGTTACTTTTGCAGGGATTTCTTTTTTGGGTGTGCAGTATGCATATACTTAATTCAAGAATTATATGGTTAAAACTTATCAAGATGGCATGGCTTTATCCCGTAGTTTAGTCCACCTGGTCTTTTCTTTTTACCTTCACGTGCAATCCAAGATGGCAAGAAATCGTGGATGCTCTAACGTAAGTTATTCGTTTGTAATGAGTTCCAAGGTACTCCCTTCGTTTGTAATGAGTTCCAAGGTACTCCCTTCGTATCGAAATGTTAAATGTTTTCTCGTTTACTAGACAACATGTACTTAGACATGTTTTAGCACACTAAAACATGTCTAGGTGTTGTCCCGGACTGTGGCAGCTGTGGTAGCGGTCTGGTCGGGTGGATGCCGGGGCAGCGGCCTCGGACCGTGGTGCTGGAGAGCGGCGCGGAGGCTGTGGCTCAATGAGGGCACAACACTGCTAGGATGGGTGGCGCCAGCGAGGTGTGGTGCTTTTGCGTGCGAGGAGGCCAAGGCGGCGGCCCTGGGGCGATGCGTCTGCATCGGTGAAGTCGGGTTTCCGGTGTGTGTGGCCAGCAAGTGGTGGTCGTGCTATATCTCCGACAGCGTGAGTGTCATGCAGCCGGACGAGAGGACGCCGGAGCGGCGGTTTCCGGGACATGGACGGCGCGGCGCGTGTCATGGCGTGAGGTGCCACCAAGGCTGCGGCATGCGGTTTGGTGGCTGACCGGTCCGCATTTGCGGCTTGCAGGGTTCGCGGCTCATCGCCGGGCGAAAGCCTTGCTCTGGTGGTTTTCCGGGGCCGACGGCCGCGACGTCTCCGGGTGCCGCGTCCTTCTTGAAGGCCTCGTCGGGGCGGTGATGCCGCTTCTCTGCGTCAGGGTTCTCCGGGGGGAATCCCTATATCCCACGCGTGATCGGGTGCGGGTGGCGCTCTTGTTGCTTGTCTCTTGGGGCCTCTCCCTGGATGTTCCACCGGCAGGAGGGAGCTGTGGGGTGCTGGTGGTTGGAGGCGATGGTTCTTCGTCTTCGCCTAGGCGGTGTGCGGCCCTAGGGCCGGCGTGGATGTCGCAGCGGCGGCTCCGTACTTCTCCTTTGCGTTGATGTTTTCCTCCGCCGTGTTTAGTGTTGACGATGACTGCTAGGGGGACATGGTCGTCGGCTTGTTTCGGGGCGTGGCCTTAGCGCCGGCATGGATGTCGGAGCGGCGGCTCCGGGTTTCTACTTGCGTTGAGGTTATTTCCTCCGTCGTGTTTTAGTGTCGCCTATGGTTGCTAGGGCGACGTGGTCGTCGAATTGGTTCGGGGGAGCGGCCTTGGGGCCGGCGTGGTGTGTTGTGTTGTATGGTTTTTGGC